>CM045073.1:7196432-7324273 GCA_024542945.1 allo-octoploid hybrid of Carassius auratus x Cyprinus carpio | reverse complement strand
TTATGTTCACCAAAAAAGATTGTGCAAATGATTTCTAATTTACAAATATATATTTTGATAAACTTTATATTTTCTAACATGTATATAGAAACAAATAAACTTTACATTAAACAAATATAAAAGTTACTATACTACTGTAAAAAAAAAAAAAAAAAAGCATCAAAGAGTTTGAAATTCAGTTTTGCTGTAATATCAAAACTGATATTGATAATTGTGAAACCATGCCATATATTGTTACTGTAAAGTAAAATTAAGATTTTGGTCATAACACCATGAAATTCCATCAACTAGTTCAACTAGGGGGTTAGGTCAGCAGTATTGGATGGCAGATACTTTAAGATTGTGAAACAAACAGAACTGGCCACATTGGAACCAGTCTGTCACATTGGCTTTTAATGATGGTGATAAAACATAATTAAAGTTAGTTTTTGTAGTTTTTATTTCTTACACTGCAGGGGAAGGAAAGAGGTAAATAAAATTAAAGCGAAAGTTTCTAAGAGTTGCACACATCTAAATGCTTTTGGCATTCAGAATAGGCCCAGATAGATTTCAGCCTTATAGGTATACCTGCACTGAATCTTCAATTTCACATGTAATTTGTGTACTTTCAAAATACAAAATACTGTATTTGTATTTAAATACATTTTTTCACACAGTATTTTGTATTTGTATTTAAATACATTTTTCCACACAGTATTTTGTATTTGTATTTTAAATACATTTGCTGCATTTATGCCCATCTCTGGCCTAATGTTCCCATCCTCCTTCTCTCGCATTATGTCCGGAGACTGCGGCTGTCATTTGTTTTCGTTTAATTTCACTTTCCTAACTAAATGCTGGGAAGCACTGGGCACGTGCTGTCATTGAACGTCATGACATGACGCCAAAATCTGATTGGCTGATGATTCTGTCACTAACGCTAGTTACAAATCAGATGCCATGTCTTTGAACAGAAGAGAAGCACTATCTGTATATATAGTAACTGTTACTGGTCTGTTATTACAGTCTATGTGCTGGCCGCAGACTTTATGTAGGGATATTCCAGTTCAACCTCACCCCCACCACTGGGCAATAGAGTAAATGAGAAAACATCGGTCACAGAACACGGCGTCGACAAAGTGAAACCGAAAGTGTTAAAAACTTCAGAAATTGCGCACTTACCACACATCAGTAGAAAGATCTCAAATAATTTGAAAGTTCTCTTCATATCGTTTAAGATTCCTGCAAAATCAGATTTCGATGATAACATGAAACTCGTTGTTAGTTTCTGAACCCACCCACCCAGAATGTCAAGCACGATATTGTTAATAAAACCCACGAAATGCCCCCAAAACGATTTCATACCGACTCTGACTGATTATTTATTTAACATGACATTAAATAAAAGAAGTGCGTCTTCGTTTCCAAAACTGAAATACTGTAACAAAGCGCATAGACTATAATGGCGGATCAGATCGGATCGACTTCGAACGACTCCAACTCCTCCTTCTTCTTCTTCTTCTTCTTTGATTTTAACGGCAGCTTGCATCCTTGACGTTGCATTACTGCCATCTTCTGGTTCTAGTTATTTCCCATATACTTTAGTCATCATATTCTTGCAAGTAGTCCTGTTTTAGTCAGAAAACGAATCAAGTATTTCACTCCTTGTTCACTCCTACTGCAGTCCATTATACTCGTTACTCCACGTCCTGTTAGTCCTATTTTTCCCATGTCTTTTTATCATATCTACCCTCTGTAATCCATATTTTGAACAATTAATAAGCACATGTTCTACAGTCTCTGGTATTTGGCACTGATCACAAAACCCAGTAGGATGTTTCCCATTATATGAAGAGTGCTATTTAATTTATTGATGCCCTATTCTTAATCTGGTTACAATAGTCTCTTCTCTTCTGTTTCCTACTTTTATTTTCCACAGTACCAACTCTTTTTTTAATGGAGTATAAATGTTTTCCGTTTTGTTCTTGATCCCACCTTTGTTGCCATTCTTTAATAATTTTTTCCCACACTATACTCTTTCCTTCTGATCTTGAAAGGCTGATAACTGCTTCTATACTCTCTTTTTGAAGTGCTTTCTTAGCTATTTTGTCTACATTTTCATTTTCTACAATACCTCATATGTGCTGGTACCCACATAAATATAACATCATCTCCCTTATTTTTAATTCTTAAATAGGCAGACATAATATCATAAAAAATCTCCTGATGATTCTTTGCCATACCGGTCTTGAGGCTCTGCAATACAGAGACAGAGTCACTGCAAATTACAGTTCTGTTTGACTTATGTATTCTATCCATTCTAATGCCATCAAAATGGCAAACATCTCAACAGCATATGTTCTTTTGCTCATCTCATTCTTCTGGCTTGGAATTACAATTGCAGCACCTGTACGCCTGTTATCGGTCTTCAGATCCATCTGTAAAACTTGCTTCAAATTCATTATTTTTTGGTTCACATGTCTATAAAATTCACTCACCAAATCAACTTGATTATTTATTATTTTGGACTGTAATACCTCCAAATCCACTTTGGAGTATCATACTTCCACATAGGGATACTGGGCCATACCACGAGTTTTACAAAACTCCTTCCAACCATCATCTCCTGTCCAACCAAAACTAAATTTGTTCCCCTTTCCCCTTTCCCAATTGTCTTGCAACACTCTTTTTGGTTGGGTGGCTATCTATTTGTCCCTCAAACTAATCCAGTAATTTTACCATCAGCTGCTTCCAGTCTTGAGCTCAAAGGCATTTCACCTGCCTCTACCTGCAGAGCACACTGGTGATGTTCTCATGCCTCAAGACATATTCTCAATGCCTGTGCCTGAATATGGTAAAGCCTCGCTAATACTGACTTTGCTGCTGATCCAAATGCCTGACTCCCATAATCCAACCTAGATCTTATTAATGAAATATATATATATTTTAATGACTTAAAATCTGCTCCTACTCCACTCCTGTAAGACACCTCATAATGTGTATTACTTTTTTTACATTTATCTTCTACTTGTTTAATGTGTGATCTCCATGTTATTCGTGAATCAAACCCACCCCAAAAACGAAAACTCTCAACTCTTTCCAGATTATTCCTATATAATTTCAGTTCAATATCTTTATTTTCTTTCTAGAGAAACTATCACTTTTTGATTTTCAGCAGAAAATTTAAAACCCATTCCATTCCCCACATTTCAACCTGATGTATTCCTTCCTGTATTTTCTTAACTACATATTCCACATTTTTCCCCACGTTTCCAAATCTTATCATCTGCAAACAATGATCTATTCATGCCATTAGATACTAAATATATCATTTATCATAACAGAGAAAAGTGTAGGACTTATACAGTATTGTTCAAAATATAGCATAAATGTGACTAACCAGAATAATCAAGGTTTTTCAGATATTTTTTTTATTGCTCATTGGCTAAACAAGTTACCAGTAGGTTCAGTAGATTCTCAGAAAACAAATGAGACCCAGCATTCATGATATGCAGTCTTAAGGCTGTGCAATTGGGCAATTAGTTGAATTAGTTGAAAGGGGTGTGTTCAAAAAAAATAGCAGTGTGGCATTCAATCACTGAGGTCATCAATTTTTGGTGAAGAAAACAGGTGTGAATCAGGTGCCCTATTTAAGGGATGAAGCCAACACTTGTTGAACATGCATTTGAAAGCTGAGGAAAATGGGTCGTTCAAGACATTGTTCAGAAGAAGCATGCTACTTTGATTAAAAGTTGATTAGAGAGGGAAAACCTATAAAGAGGTGCAAAAAATGATAGGCTGTTCAGCTAAAATGATCTCCAATGCCTTAAAATGGAGAAAAAAACCAGAGAGCGTGGAAGAAAAACGGAAGACAACCATCAAAATGGATAGAAGAATAACCAGAATGGCAAAGGCTCAGCCAATGATCACCTCAGGATGATCAAAGACAGTCTGAGTTACCTGTAAGTACCTGTGACAGTTAGAAGAGCGTCTGTGTGAAGCTAATCTATTTTCAAGAATCCCCATAAAGTCCCTCTGTTAAAAAAAAGGCATGTGCAGAAGAGGTTACAATTTGCCAAAGAACACATCAACTGGCCTAAAGAGAAATGGAGGAACATTTTGTGGACTGATGAGAGTAAATTGTTCTTTTTGGGTCCAAGGGCCACAGGCAGTTGTGAGGCGACCCCAAACTCTGAATTCAAGCCACAGTACACAGTGAAGACAGTGAAGCATGGAGGTGCAAGCATCATGATATGGGCATGTTTCTCCTACTATGGTGTTGGGCCTATTTATCGTGACTACCAGGGATCATGGATCAGTTTGCATATGTTAAAATACTTGAAGAGGTCATGTTGCCCTATGCTGAAGAGGACATGCCCTTGAAATGGATTGTTTCAACAAGACAATGACCCAAACACACTAGTAAACGGGCAAAGTCTTGGTTCCAAACCAACAAAATTAATGTTATGGAGTGCCAGCCCAATCTCCAGACCTTAATCCAATTGAGAACTTGTGGGGTGATATCAAAATGCTGTTTCTGAAGCAAAACCAAGAAATGTGAATGAATTGTGGAATGTTGTTAAAGAATCATTGAGTGGAATAACAGCTGAGAGGTGCCACAAGTTGGTTGACTTCATACCACACAGATGTCAAGCAGTTTTAAAAAACTGTGGTCATACAACTAAATATTAGTTTAGTGATTCACAGGATTGCTAAATCCCAGAAAAAAAAATGTTTGTACAAAATAGTTTTGAGTTTGTACAGTGCAAAGTAGACACTGCCTATTTTTTTGAACACACCCTTTTCAACTAATTGCCCAATTGCACAGCCTTAAGAGCTGCATATCATGAATGCTGGGTCTCTGTTTGTTTTTCTGACAATCTACTGAACCTACTGGTAACTTGTTTGCCGTAGCAATAAAAAATATACTAAAAAACCTTGATTATTCTGGTTAGTCACATTGTACTGCTATTATTTTGAGACAATCTGTAACACTCCCTTGTGGTGTTCCATTTTCTACTTTATGCTTACTTGAAATGTCTGTTCCTATTTTAACTAGAATTGATCTTCCTTTTAAAAGTCTAAAATCCAATTAAAAACTTTACCTCTTACTCCCATTTTGTGTAGTTTAATCATTAATCCCTCTCTCCATAACATATCGTACGTCTTCTCTCAGCGTCAAAAAATACTGCTACCACAGATTCTTTTATTTATTTGAGGCTTTCCTTACATCGTCCTCTAAACACAACACTGCATCCAGTGTGCCCTTCCTCTCCTAAACCCACTTTGAAATTCGTTATCAAACCTTTTTTTTCTAAAAAATACATTAATCTCTCATTTACCATTCTTTCCATTAATTTGCAAATATGTGATGTTAATGCTATAGGTCTATAGTTTGATGGCTTACTAGCATCTTTTCCTGGCTTCCTTATTGGGATAATTACTGCTTCTTTCCAACTTTCAGGAATTCTCCTTCTTCCCATATTTTATTAAATAACATTAGCAATTTTTCTTTACTTTTTGTACTTAAATGTTTTAACATGATATAGCTTATTTCATCTTTTCCTGGTGAGTTTGTCTAGTTTTAACTAACGCTCTTTCTACTTCTCCCATTTTAAAGGATTATTTTTTATCATCCTCAGAGACTTCTTTCTTTTTAAAGCTTCCATATTATTAGACTTGGTGCTCTCTCTACCTTTCTTTCCCTCCACCGATCAAATTGTTTGAGCTGTGTATACTAACAAATGTATCTACCAACATCTCTGCTTTGTCTTTGTTATTAACAGCATCTTTATCCCCATCACTTAGCACAGGATAGTTCCATTCCTTACATCCCCACTCATCCTTTTAATCATCCCCAAACTTCTCCTATCTGAGTAGGTACTTCCAATTAAACTACAAAACTCCCTGCGGTATGTCGCTTTGCTTGCCTAATTGTTCTTCTTACAATTGCCTGTGCTTGTTTATACTGTATCATGTGCTGGAATTATGAGTTCTTTTTAATAACTTGAAGCTGTATTTCTGTTTTTACTGCTGTTTTACATTCGTTCCACCATGGAACTGATTTCCTCCTTTTCATGCCTTTTACTTTTTTGGTATATTATCTATTGCTTAATAATATTCCTTGCTTTGCTTCATTACTTAATAACTCTATATCTATATATTTATCAACTTGACTTAAATATTTTTTTTCACTATCTACTTGAAACTTTTCCCAGTCAGCTTTCCAAATGCCAATTTCCTCCTCTTCCATCTATTTTTCCACTATAGAGATATTGATTTTACATATAACTGGATAGTGATCACTCCCTATTGTCCCATCTTTGTATACTCTCCAATCACTAAATTGATGCAAATTATTTGATACAAATGTAAGATCAGAATGCAGTTCCTTTCCTGTCCTAATATCAATCCTTGTCATATTACCATTGTTTAGACACACCAATTCTCTTTCTTCCAATACTCTTCTAATACTAAACCATTACTATCGGTTTTTCCACATCCCACAATGTAGCTGTGTGCATTAAAATCCCACACCATATAACACTGTTCTTATCCTGTCCCCTATATCTATAAGTTTGTTCAATTCAAGCTTTTTACATGGATTATAGTAATTTATGATTGATAATTTTGATTTCCTCCCCAAACCTCTATTCCCACATATTCTTGTTCATTCCCGAAGCTTATAACTCTATAAGGAATTCCCAGTTTAACAAATGTAACACACCCTCCACCTCCACCCTCTCTCCTGTCTTGTATAATTGCTATATATCCACTTAAAACAAAATCCAAATTAGGCTTTAGCCAAGTTTCTTGAACACATACTACTTCTGGTTTTTCTCTCTAGTGCCTATAAATTGCTTAAAATCTTGTCCGTTTGCAATTAGACTCGTGCATTCCATTGAGGATTAACATAATTAATATTATCAACCCACATATGTTAGATCTTGACTTGACTGCACATTAAGCTCATCTCTTACTTCTTCCCACTTTAATCCTACTAACTCCAAATGATGTACTGCCGCTTAACTATGATTTGAATCCTTTCTGTTTTAGATTTGATCTCAGATGTTGCATTTATTACTCCTGCTATAAAGTAACTAACTTCTTTTCTTCCCAAATCCTCCTGCATTCTTTATTAGTACCTCCATTTTTCCTTTTATCATCTACAACATCATTAGCTTCCTTATCCTGCTTTTCCCCTCACTTCTCTTGACAGCATCAGCATAAGAAATGTTTTCCTTCACTTTAATCTGTTGTCCTTCACCTCCTGCTTCATTACTTCACATCCCCAAAAGGCAACACTATGATTGCCTCCACAATTCAGCACTTTGGTTTAACACCTTCTCCACATTTTCCATAATCGTGATCTCCTCCACATCTAGCACATCTTTCTTTGCTTTTTTACATCCCCTTGCCACATGAGCCAAATTCCTGGCAGTTATAACATCTCATAGGCTTTGTTATGAATTCTCTTATGTTATATTTAATATAACCAAAGTATACCTCTTTAGGGACGTCCTTGCAGTCAAATTCAATCAAGACAGATTCGATTCCTTTTTTGTCAATTCCTCTTGTCATTCTTTTTAGCAGATTTAACTGATCCATTTCTCATCCTCAAATTCTCCACTAACTCCTTTATGTTCACCATAAGAGGAACTCCTGTCATTATTCCTTTACAACTCTCAGTTTTTCCCTCAACTCTTACCACTTTTGCTCTTTAACTTTCCCACACTGCTCATTTTCTTTTGCCTTCTCTATCTTGCTTTCCAGAGCTACATCCAATAAGCAGTTTCCATCTCCCAGTACCTTTGCATATTTTACTTCTCCTATTTTGCTTTAATGATTTTGTGAGTTTTACGGTTCGTTTTCTTTACTCCCCCTTCTCCCTCAAAGCGTACTACTACATTGAACATTTCTGTTCTCAAATCATTTACCTCCACTTCTCTTTCTTCCTTTCCGTTCCACCAAAACTATCGGAATCATTTTTCTTTCTTTATGTCTAGCCAATTTCTTAACTCTGGATCCCTTTACCACATCCTCCCATTCACTTTCCCTTCTTGATCTCTAAATTCCATGCTATTGTTTTAATCTCCTGATTCCCTTTCTGTCATTCTGAAAAGTTTGAAATTATTTAGTCGATCGGAGTAGAGAAGGAGCACCGCTACCGGACCTATACAGGCCGTCGGCCCAGTACTCCCACACTCCTCTTCACTACCGACCTACCGTTACAGAGTCCTCAGTCCAATGTCCAACGAGTAATCCAATAAATCAGTTCAAAATAATCCTCTGATACAGTCAAACTCTATTCCAATTTCGCTCCTGATGTGCGTGTCCGCCTGGAAGTTTTCATCATTTCTCCAACTCCTCCTCCCTACTTCTTCTTCTTCTTCTACTGCTTCTTCCTTCTTCTTCCTCTATTTTTTACTGGCGGTTGACAACTTGTTGTTGTATTACCGCCACCTCTGGACTGGAGTATACCCACCACTTATATTATCTCTAAACTTTTAAATTCTTTTTAAAAGCCCTGTACTCTTTAAAAAAGAAAACAAAATTTGACACATCTTATCAGAACTTCTATCTAAAATATTTCTATAATTAAATATAATTTCATTAGCTTCTACTTGCTCAATAAACCTTTCCCTCTCATTCTTATATTTCTGACAATAAAACAATACATGCTCTACAGTTTCTGAGTTATTTCCAAGACAATACTCACAGATACCATCACCATGCTTTTTCATTAAAAATAATGTACTGTTAAGTCTGGTGTGCCCAATCCTCAACCTGGACAACACCCCTTCTTCATGTCTAGTTCTACCTGACCCTGCATTCTTATTTAGGCCTACTTTAGACTGTAAGTTAAAAGATGTCTCCCACTTGATTCATTTTCCCAACAGCTGCCATATTTCTCTTCTACTGCTTATTGGGGTCATATCTTTCGATATATACCGCCACCTACTGGACTACTACTGAGGAGGTGTAAAGGACGTTGGTAAATGACACATTAAATCATAAAATTATAAAATAATAACAAACCAACCCCACCCCCCTCCAAAAGAAAAGAAAAGAAAAAAAAAAAAAATGTACTTGTTTATAATAAATATATAATTAAACCCAGCTAAATTCTTCTACTTAAACCAGTATCATTAAGATACATAATAAACTTGCTTCTTTGTCCCTGCACCTTGTTCCCGTAAAATGTTATGAATGTCATTTTCTGCATCTGAGTCTTTCCACTTCTGTCTTAGTTGATCAAATTTCTTACATCTAAATAAAACATGGGTGACATCCTACACTGTAAAAAATTGTGCCGTTAAATAACAGTAATTTACTGGCAGAAGGGGTGCTATAATAATAAAAAAAATACTACTAACCCTCACTCATACACAAGAGACATTTCAATACAGAACAAAATCCTTTAAATGACCAGGAGGTTCTGAACTCGCAGTCTCAATAAAATTTGGCTCGGACTACTTAACTGAACACTGCTGAGTCAGACAAAGAAACTTTGCTTCACCAGAAACTTAAGACCCCAGGGTAATTGACTCAGGCTGTGAGTCTGGAACATCGGACAGTGTCCGAATCTGTGACAAGAAAGAAACAGGTATTGTTTATGGCCACACCCTATTATAATGCACCACCTGTGCCCTCTTATCAGCATCAAAAGGATTTACAATCCTATAAGTCAGTCCCAGTTCACCACATGAGGCCATGACTTGCATAATTTTATAAGGTCCTGTCCAATGGGGTGCCAGCTTCATGCGACTCTCCACTGGGTTGTGGAGCTACACCATGACACCTACCTCATAAGGCGGTGACGCAAGCCAACATCATAGTACAGTTTTTGCGGTCATGGGCTGCCTCACTGTGCATCCGTGCACTGCTAAAGGCAGAGTTCAGTTTTGTCATCAATGAGGAAACAAACTCAGCATGTGATACCGATGACTGAGAGTCAAGAGCATGAGAGGTAACAGCACATCAGCAGGAACACGTGCTTCCGACCGTGGGTCAAGAAAAAGGTGTGAAAGCGAGTGCTGGAGTGAGTGGTAGTATTATAAACAAATGCCACATGCTTCACATACTGGTCCCATTCCCACCATAAGTCAACAGTGTCTTAGCCAGTTGATCAATCAGAGTTCGATTAAAGCGTTTAACCATGCCATCTGATTGAGGATGGTATGGTGTGGTGCAAGTCTTTTAATGTTCAGCAAACGGCAGAGAGTCTGAACCACCTCGCCTCAAACTGAGCGACACTGATCTGAATGCAAAGTCTCTGGAAGTAGAACATAGTCCTCAAACAGACAATGTGCAACTGTCTGTGCTGACTGATTTGGTAAAGGATACAAGTTGACAAATTTAGTGGAGTAGTCTTCGACAACCAGAACATAAAGGTTTCCTTTTGATGTTGCAGGCAGCTCTAAGATGTCCATGGCCCGCTTTCAAATGGGGCACTGACTGGGATCCACCCATTGGTGCACTGTGCGTTGGAACAGGACTGCGCCGTGTCTGACACGCCTTGCACTGCTCACACCATTCCTTGATGTCTCTGTACATGGAAGGCCATTGACAAAATGTCTTGCTCGTTCCCATACACGCTCTGAAGAGAAATGCACAGAAGCTGGGACTCCATGCAATTGCAAAATAATGTCAGAAATTAGTGCAGAAGGAATAACTATGTGAACTACAGGTTTACTTGTGAGGGGCAGCAAACTGAGCGGCATAACAGTCCATCAATGATAGAAAGGTGGTTGAATTCAGTCCAAAGCTTCCATAAGCACGGAAGCTCCTTGTAATTTTCTCCTGGATGGTCTTTAGCGTGCCACCCAGTTCAAAGCAGTCTTAATGTCAGGGTCAGCATTCTGCACAGCTCTAATGTCTGACAAATTTTGGGACAGTGCATTAATGGGGGACATGCTGTGTGAATTTACAAGTGAGTCTTCCGCAGTCCCATCACCTGTACAATCTTTGACTTCAGAGGAATGTACAATGTCAATGCTTGTTTGATTAGAACTCACCACATTTAATTGCAGCCCTCTTTAACACTACCCTCCATGCGTTTGTGTCAGGTGTCTCAGGGCAGAAAGCACATCCGTGTTCTTGTGAGGTTGTCCATTCTTGTGTACAATGACCTAATTTAATGGATCAAGCTCCAGGATCCATCTCACTCTTCTTCCTGTTGGGTCATCATCAATGGACAGGCGCTGAAGAGCTAAGAGTGGTCGATGATCTGTGATAATGGTAAATGAGGCAAGTCCGATGTAGTACTTGAATTCCCTTGCTGCCCATACAAAAGCCCACAACTCACGATCAAATTTGGACCAAGCGCTTCTGTGTGGCATTCAATGCCCGGCTAGCATATGCCACGACTTGTTCGTGCCCATCTCTGTCTCTGACAGCCAGGTTGGAGGCATCAGTGTAGATTTTAAAGGGCACACTGAAGTCAGGCAATTTCACGACAGGCCCAGGCGACAGCACATTTTCAAGTGGCTAAATTTTTGGAGCATGTAGCGTTCCACACAAAGGGCACATTTTACCAATCAGTTGGTTCAGTGGCATGAGTTTAGAAATCCTTGACAAATAGTCTGTAATAAGAACATAGTCCCAGAAATGCTCTCACTTCAGAAGGATAACAGGGAACTGGCCAGTTTAAAACTTTCTCCGAGTTCTTTGGGTGGTTGTAGACCCTTCCAGAAACTACATGTCCCAGGAAGACTTCATGATCTCTGGCAAGGTGACATTTTCATGGGTTCAGTCCTAACCCTGCAGACTGGATTCTCAAAAGACCTCTTTAAAGCTTGACATGTGTTCCTCAAAGGTTTTATTGTAAATCAAAATATCATCGAGGTATACCATGCAGATGTGCCATTGAAGCCCTCTGAGAACCAGCTCCATTAGCGTTGAAATGTAGCTGGGGCATTGGAAAAGCCTATCGGCATAGATCGCCACTGATAGAGATCCTGTCCTGTTGTAAATGCCGTCTTTTACGGTCCTCCTCTGCAACTTCCACCTGCCTGTAACCGTTGGAGAAGTCTAATGTGCTGAACCAGGCAGAACCTGCTTGTGCATCCAGTGTGTCGTCCACTTGGGGCAGAGGGTGAGAATCTTTAATAGTCACACTGTTTTAACATCTGTAATCCACACAAAAAACACCAGATGTCACATTTGTTTCTCACCAAAACAACCGGCGATGCCCAGGGACTACAGCTCTCCTCAATCACACCATCTGCAAGCAAATCAGCCACCTGCCTTTCTATTTCAGCACGCTTTTTCAGGGAGGCACAATGTGCACGAAGTTTGATGGGAGCCTGCTCACCAGTTCTTATGTAATGTTTCACCAGCTTACATTTGCCAACATTCTGTTGGGATGAGCTGAAGATGTCATGGAATTCCAACAGCAAGGCTGACAGTGCAGCTTTCGGAATCAGAAATAGGTGACTAGCCAATGATATAGGAGGCACAGCTGTGGAAGAGGTCACTGCAGCTACATCAACTGGGGTATGAAACAGCTGAACATCGGAATCATCAACTGAGTATAACTCACCCACACTGAAAAGTAATAAGTAAATTTACTTAATTTTTATTTGGCAAGTTTGTCAAGTAAATTTAACACATTTGGAAATTAGTAAATCTACTTAACTAATGTATAAAGTAAAGAAAATAATAAATAATAATATAGTTTACATTTTAAATTAGTGTAAAATTTAATCGGTAAATTAATATTGATGAGTAAATTAAATTGACATTTAGTCAGATCACTTTATCTAAAGCAACTTACAGTGCATTCTAAGCTAACAATTTCACTATGTGGGTTCTCAGAGTCAGACCAACCTTGGCTTTGTATGCTAATGTTCACCACTGAGCTTACAGGAACATTTCCTTTGAAGATTTTGTGTAACACTGAACAAACACCTGAAACAGATCCCAGATGCATAGTTCCGGCTCATCTGGCACAATTATTTGGCAATCTGAGCTCAGTTCTGAGCGCTGCAGAGGTTATATATCAGGTGGGTTCAAGTTTTCAATGGCGCGAGGACAGGTGTGTTTGTTGAGTTATACATGCCCTCTGCATTTACCTTTCCTTGTTGTTATTGTGTGTTTGGACTTCAATTTTAAGTATGTGGCCAGCTAACCAGTTGTGAGACAAACCAAGTTGCATGATGTTTGGACGACATTGCACATTGTATTTGATCTGGACATCAAGAGCTGGTGACAGAAATAATATCAGCAGATTAACTTCACGGCAGTGCAGATTTTATGCGTTAAAGTTATACTGGTGCTCATTCTTCTGGCTGGGATAACCACTAATCCTGGTCCGACTAGATTTGAGCAAATGGCTAGTCACTGAGCTGGGTTGGCTCAGTACAGGTGACTCGACAACACCAGAATCCCATGGAGCAGTCGGACTGTTGGCTCAGCCAGGAACCACTGGATCATGGGATGAACCGGAAGCCGGAGTTCACCTAGGTCTTAGCTGCCTGTGTACAACCGACCGCAACAAGTCCGGTGAGTCACCCCGCCTGATGGATCCATGTTCGGGATTGAACCGGAATGCTCTTGAATGGCTCTGGTTTAGTGCTGTACAAAAACAAAAACAATATCTATTTTTCCAAACTGTGAATCAGCTAGAGTACTCTGGGACGTTAAGTGTAAACCAGAAGGAATATTAGGGACATTTAAACATTGCAGCCTAATTTCCAAAAGGGATCAGATCTCTGTACTCTCTCTTGGACTCAAATTTGGATTATCTTTGTTTAACAGAATCCTGGCTTCACAGTAATATACCAAATAATATGATAGACATTGCTGGATATCAATGTTTCAGAAAGGACAGAAATACAGGCAAGGGGAGGAGTTTTGATATACATAAAGATAAATTTAAATGTCACATAGTTGAATTGAATACAACTCTGGAATGTCTAGCTTTGAATGTTATTTTATCACCTACAATGAATTTTAATATTGTTGTTATTTATAACCCACCTTCATATAACACTGCTTTTATGATGAATTAAGTCTTGTTGCTAAGCAATTTGATTCTTATAGAGAAACTGTATGGTATGGTGATTTTAATATTAATTGGTTGGGAAAAAGTGGTAAACAAAAATTAAAAACAATTATGACAAAATTTAATTATCTACAAATGATTAAAGGGCCCACTAGGATAACAAGGCAGACCAAGACCCTGATTGATATGTAGTCTACCAATAAACCAGAACATATAACGAGGACGTACAATCATGTAACAGGTCTCTCAGACCACAACATGATTCTGACAGTTAGAAAACTGACCAGAAAGCGGCTACAGTATTTTGGCAAATCTGGTTGTGATAAATTATCATTTATCATTCCTGAAGCTAAAACTGTTGCAGTTCGAAAGAGAACTTAATAAGCTTAAATTGGGAGCAGATCATGGCTGTGGATGATGTAGATGAGTGCTGTAATTCTATGACTACAAGCTATTTCAGGATTAATAGACAAATTTCTAATAAAAAAAAAGATGTAGAAAGAAAGACACTGTTACCATGGATAAGAATGAAATCAGAAAGCTTATGAAGAAGAGAGATCTAGCTCTAGAAAAATCATTATGCTCAAAATGAATCTGATTTGTTAACCTACAAAAGTCTAAGAAATAAAGTGGTGTTAAATTTCATGAAAGCAAAAGGTTTCATATTATACTCAACTTATAGGTAATTCTAAAGGCAATAATAATTCCATCTGGAACACTTAAACAATCTGACTAATAAACCAAATAAACAGGGGATCAAGGAACTTAACATAAAATGGAAAGAACATAAATAATAGCATCCGTTATGGCTAATGAATTAAATTCATATTTTGTGCAATCAGTAGAAGAACTAATAAAAGATTTTGAATCTAAAGACCTCAATTATACAACTGGGTGACTTCTGTAGATTCATTTCATATTACAGAGGTTCGGAGACAGACATCTTAGAAATTATTAATAAATTGTCTAATTCCAAAACAAATGATTTATATATGATGAATAGTTGGTTTTAAAAAATATGTAACAGTGTTAGTTAAACCTCTTACATATCTTGTAAATCTTTCTATAAGAACCTGTACATTTCCTTTAGGGATGGAAAAAAGCAGTAATTGTGCCAGTATTTAAATCAGGAAGTCAGGACTCTATATGTGTAACTATGCGTCCCATATCTATTTTACCTATTTTATCTAAAGTTATTGAGAAAGTTGCTTAGCACAAATGGTTGATCACTTAGAAGCCAATCAGTTCCTCCACCCACAGCAGTTTGGTTTTAGATCAGGTTATTCCACTGAAATTGCAAACTGCTGTTTTATTGAAAATGTAAAGAAATCACTGGATAGGGGTGATGTGGTGGGAGCTGTTTTCCTTGACCTTAAAAGGCATTTGATACAATCAACCATAGTTTACTTTTAACTAAAATGTCATCTTTTAATTTTTTCTACTAAGGCAGTACAGTGGTTTAGCTCTTATCTTCAGGCTAGAGTACAGTGTGTTAAAGTTGACCAGGAAAATCCTCACTCTTAGACATCCAAGGGGCATACCACAGGGCTCCGATCTTGGTCCTTGTTGTTCAGTCTTTTATTAATGACCCATACCATTACACTTGTTCAGGGCCAGCTTCCAGCTCTATGCAGATGATGCAGTTCTTTATGCACCCGCTAAGTCACCAGAGTTGGCTGCTGATGTTCTCTCTGCATGTATGGCTGATGTCGGACAGTGGCTCATCAAAATCAGTTGGTGCTAAATTTTACAAAGACAGTCTCTATGTGTTTTTCTATTAAGAAACTTGATCTAAATAAAGATTTAAAATTAACTTGCAAAATGAAAAATTCAATCTGTAACAGAATTCACATACCTTGATTGGTTATAGATCCTCAACTAATTTTACTAAACATATCAGAAAATCTCTAAACATACAAAGAAATCTCAACTGTTTTAAATTAATCAGATACTATATATCAAATCAGGCTCCTACTGTACATGCATGCTATGGTGTTTTCACATATTTCATACTGCATGACAGTTTGGCAAGCAGCTCCGTCTGCAACAAAACACATTGGTTCACTTTACAATCGAGCAATAAAATTATGGATAAAAAAGCCAATCCGCTTATCATCACTGTTACATACTGGAGAAATATAAATATTAAGCTTTGAAAGCTTTAGTAATTTATGTTTCCTAAAGTTAATCTTCAAGTGTATTAATAATTTAGCACCTGAGCCTCTTAGTAAATTTATTGAAATACAGAACAACCAAAGAGTTACTAGAACTAGTACAAATCATAACTGTACAATACCATACTGTAGGACAAGCTTTGCACAGACTGCCTTTTCTGTTAAGAGCTGTAGGCTATGGAATGCATTACCATCTGATATTAAGGCCATATCTGACTTCAAAAAGTTCACTTCTAGGATTAAGCTCTGGCTAAAGACAAATCAAAATTGTATACATTTTTAATTGTTGTTATAATTGTGTATGATTAGGTATGTATGTATGTGTATGTGATATGTGTATATCTATATATACATAGTTTTGTAGTATTTCTTGTTTTTATGTATGTATTTGTTTTATAATGTTCTTAGAAATGCCCAACCAGGGACAGGAGTTGAAAATTAGCACTAGCTATAATCTCTATATGCTGCACATCAGTTACAGGCTTTGTATTGTAACTATGTTTTGCTTGTATGGTCCCTGTTAAATAAACTTTAAATAAATAAATAAATAAATATAGGGCCATCTCTGGCCCACACACATCAAGCGGTTTTAGTTTGAGTTGTGGCATGCTGTTTCTGGGCCAGATCTGACCCATGTGCAACAAACCCGCTTTAATTTGAGTGTGGCTTGCTGTGTGTTGGCCAGATCTGGCCCGTGTCGCTAAACCGGCTTTAATTTGAGTGGTGGCTTGCTGTGTGTGGCCAGATCTGGCCCGTGTGGATAAACTGGTTTTAGGTTGAGTTCTGGCTTGTTGTATATGGGCCAGATATGCTTATACCAGGTGACCAGATGTGCCATTTTCTGAAGACCGTCCTGGCAGATCACCTTACTTTACCAGTCAGTGGTTCTAAAACTATTTTGAGTACTGGGCGCCATAATATTTCAGGACATGTAATATAAATACATACACACATTTATTTGACCTACCGGACCTGTTATGAAGCTGCAATGTTATTCGATTTTTTTACATTTTTGTACCATGTCCTCTGGTGTGACACCATGTCCTTTGAACTTTTCGAACCACTACAAATTTTTATGCTTTGTTGAGCATTAATATGACACCTAAATTATATAATTTTTTTTATTAAAAGTGCATGTTAAGCTACATAATCCTAGAAAATTTTGCAAATGTGTCTTCTTGCCACTAATGACAGGTTAGCTTGGAATAGCAAGGTCATTAATTGACAGAAAAGGCTGAAGCGTCCTTTGGTGTGATAAAAAAAAAAAGTCCTCCATTGTGACACCTGTACTGTCACACCACAGGACAAAGTTTCTTTAAAATCATTTTAAATAATTAAATAATATTTGTTTAACTCCTTTTTATACTTTTAAATGCAATAATTACATTCATTAAATTAAGCTCTGATCATCAAAAAAAAATTATGAATCTTTAGAATAAATATATAATAATATATTTTTCATAAAAAAGTTATATTCATGATATTCACATTTCTTATTCACAAGATATTCATGATATTCATGACATTCACATGATATTCACAAGATGCACCTTATAACACACACACACACACACACACACACACACAATATATATATATATATATATATATACACACATACATACATATATGAGTGTTAGTAAAAGCAACAATACAAAATCTTAAACTATAAAAGTGCCACTTTGTCCCACTATTATGTGCAGGCCTGGCATTTTGCACTGGGCTATAGAACTACAAAATGAATTTTAAATTACCAAAATCATGATTGAATGACATTTTGAATTATGTAGTGATCTAATTCTATCCACCAAGCAATTGTATGTGAATGTGTGAGACTTATGGTCATGGTTATAGGGAAATATCAAGAAGAACAAAGTGCAGTAAAGGTAAAACTGTTTGCACTAAAACCAGTATCGTTCATAATTAAGACAATACATTAAAAATAACATGGTGAGATACAGCAGTTTGCAACAGTAAACACAAAACAAGCTGTTTGTACAGCTAATATAGCTGGAATGACACGAAAGCCAGACACATTACATTTACAAATGGCCGCCCCTCTTACAGAGAAAAAAAATAACGGGTATTTGTTTATTCATATGTTTATTTATGTAGCGTAAGCGTGTGACTTTTAATTGTGGCGATGCTTTCATGGGTGTCGCTTGGACGGATGGAGTTGCCATGGAAAGCGGGCTAACACTGCAAATGTCACGAGAACACCAGGTTTCTCCCTGATTTCACTGTTTTCAGGTGAGTTAAGTCCATAAAATCACACAAATATTACTTATAACTGTTGTTGACACTTCTCTTACTTGTATTTGACTCGCTTCTGTTGTTTATTTACTTTATAGGAATGGTTTATTGTCTTGAAAAAAGTCCGTTAGCATTTCTACCGTTTTCAGGCGGCTATCGTCAGGTATGATAACTCTTTTGTGCATTTATTTATGAAAGTTTGGGCTTTTAATCAAATCTTCATCTGTAGATGATAGCTTTTGACTGTTTTTTGGTAATCTTTCAATGGATGATTGGAAATTGCTTAATTTATTTAACCTAACATTTTACACTTTACTGTTTATCGATGGCGTCCCGTTATCAAGGGCTTGAAAATTGGCAGAAAACTAAAGTTGTTTTGATCTTTTATGGTAAACATAAAACTGTTCTGCGATTTCAAGAGTGACAAAATAATCCTTCTACAACAGAAGGGAGTGTCCAAGATTTCAATATTTCTGAAGGGAGCTGCTGACAGAGATGTAGGAAGGCTGAAAAGGTTAAGTAACCTAATATGCATTTGTTTTCACAACATATATCAATGAATCTGTTATTTTATTAAAAAAATTTTTGCATCTCACCTGCTCTAGCTTGTTTCCATCTAATAAACCTGGAACTGCAGACTAAATATTGTCGGCTCTGTGTCAAATTGCTTGTTTTGTTCCTAGATTCTCCAGTGCTGATGGCCTGCTGCATCCAGCAGAGTGCAGTGAACCTACTGTAAGACAACATCTCCAAGATGTTATTGACCACAAGACTAGTACAGTAAATCAAACCTCAAATATACAGTACACTACTGTCCAAAAGCTTGAAGTTGATACAATTTGTAATAATTATCTTCTGCTCACCTCTGTAGTAATTATTTGATTAAAATATGTAAAAGAGTAATATTGTGAAATATTATTACAATTTAAAATAGCGGTTTTCTATGTGAATACATTATAAACTAATTTATTCCTGTGATGTGCAGCTGTATTTTCAGCTTCATTCCTCCAGTATTAAGTATTCAAACTTATTATCAGCGTTCAAACAGTTGTGCTGCTTCATTTTTTTTGTGGAAACCGTGATGCATTTTATTTTCAGGATTCACAGATGAATACAAAGTTCAAAAGACCTGCATTTATTTATGCATTTAGCAGCGCTTTTATCCAAAGCGACTTACAGTGCATTCAGACTATCAATTTTACATATCATGTGTTCCCGGAATTGAACCCCCAACCTTGGCTTGCTTGCACAGTGCTCTACCAGTTGAGCTACAGGAACACTGTTTGAAACAGAAGATTTTGAACAATTTGATGCATGTAACACTAACATTCAAATGTTTGGATTCTATGTAACAACGAATCCAACAAAAAAAAATTCAGCACGTCTGTATTTTAACATTGATCATAATCAGAAATGTGCAGTAAATCATCATATTAGAATGATTTCTGAAGATGTGACACTGAAGACTGGAGTAATGATGCTGAAAATTCAGCTTTGATCAAAGGAATAAATGACATTTTAACATAATATTCACATAGAAAAGAGTTGTTTTGAATTGTAATAGTCACAGTGTTACTATTTTACTGTAATTTGATTCAATAAATGGAGCCGTGGTGAGCATAAGAGATTTTTTATAAAGGCATAAAATATCTTACAGACCCCAAGCTCTTGAATGGTTGTGTAAATTACAGTTATGATGTTCCTCCCAGTTAAATTTTATTAAAATGTATTAAATGTTACTCTGGCATATGCAGTCCATTCTATAGAGACTGATCCCTTAATATGTTTATTAAGGGATCTAGAAAAAATATTTCAGTTTAAAACTACTAGATTAAAACTAGTACTCAATGTACTCCATTGGTGAAATAGTAAAAGTGCACATTGCCTGAAATGATATGAACAGCAGCTATGCTAATCTTTCTCCCTTTGCCTTCCTGTTTCTGCAAATGTCCATCCCAGGGTTATTAGAAACTGCACAGGACTTGCAGGACTCAAAAGACCTTAGATGATGGCAACTATAGATGGACATACAAACTACGCCACTGCAAAAAGGTTATGTTAATTTGAAAGAGCTGTGTCACAGTATCAAGGGCTCCCTTATCAGTTCTGCTTTCAGTACTGGAGAGTAAAAGATAAAAAAAATTGTTTGCGGTTTTTGTTTGATGTTTTTATTAGTACATATCCGTTATCTTGCACATTTTATCTCCCAACAGATTATAATTTGAAAGAAGTTTATAAAGCATGTTACTACTCCCAATTCAGAAGACTGAATCAGCCTGTGTATCTGAATGTTCCTCATACTCACTCCTCTCTGCAGCGTCTGAATTTGGGATTTTTTCTTAGCTGTCAGTTATAAGCGTCAATATTAAAAGAAATAAACATTTGAAATGTATCAGTCTGTGTGTAATGAATAAATATAATATACAAGTTTCACTTTTTGAATGGAATTAGTGAAATAAATCAACTTTTGATGATATTCTAATTATATGACCAGCACCTGTATATCATTGCTCTTTTGTTGATTTTGATTGCTTCCATTGTCCTCATTTGTAAGTTGCTTTGGATAAAAGTGTCTGCTAAATGTAAATGTAATGTTAATGTGTATTTAACTATATTTATAAATATTTATCTGTATTTTTTATTTTGTAATAATGTAAATTAATTTGTTTTATATCTATACATGCAGTTGTATTCATGTATGTATATTTATTTGTCTAATTTTATATTTTAATAAAGCAGTTTAGACTACATGAGTGTTTTATTTATTCTGGATTAATTACATATTCTTTTGTGTCTAGAAAGGGTAAATATGGGCCATATCTACCAGAAGTCAGCCACAACTGGGGACGGATCTGGGCCACATCTCAGAAATGCGTGGTTGACATCTGGGCCAGGTGTCACCCATGCCATTTGTGAGATGTAGCATGATCTGTATGGTTGTGGCTGACTTCTATCAGACTAAAACTGGGCCAGATCAGGCCCAGATGTCATCCACACCATTTCTGAGATGTGGCCCAGATCTGGTTCAGTTGTGGCTGACATATGTCAGCCAGACTCAGGTTGAGTCATCACCGTCATTCAGCGGTATGTGGGCCAGAAGAATATGGGAGATGTGGGCCAGAACTGTGCCACATGTCATTTGCTATCTGGGATATTCTAGAAATTTCTAAATGTAAAATAATTTTTTTCAAAACAGTTTTATCAAATGAGGGTAAATAAGTCTCTCACTTCTGTCCCTTTAAACCAGTTTACAGCAAAGACAGCACGAAGGACTGGATGCACATGATAAATATTCTGCAATTAAGAAAACAGACAAAAGAAATAGCACTGTAAAACCCGATAAGTAAACTTTACTCAAACCGTTTGAGTAAATAGATTATGATTTAAACCATGTAAGTTTTAAAACTTTGCATTTAAGTAATTAATTGATTAACTAAGTGCTGATTGAGAATTAGTGATGAACAGCTGCTGTTAACAAACAGAATCACTGAAGAAAGAGAAACACAAGAACTACTACAACTGACTTCAGACACAGACTTAGATGAAATCAACTGAAATAAAATACATGAAATCTCTCAAGATCGATTAAACAACCCACAAACAGCATCACCAGCTCCACATATTAATAACCAGACTGACTTTATTTCTGTCAGGCGTCTACAGAAGATCTTATTGAGAATGAACTAAGGTTTAGATGTTGATTTATTGTTTCATTTGAAGTAACCATGTTAGAGATCAGTGTTTGCTTTAGTTGGGCTCTTGACCCTTGATTTCTGTTTTAGTTTTTTTTTGGCTGTTATAACCGTGTGTTTCTAAAACATATTTGTTGTAACTCAATAGCCCAGAAGAAATGCCATCAGGGGTTAACCTGTACCTAGATGTAGATTGTTATACTTTATATTGGTGATGATAATCATCAATTATTGAACTTACTGAGTCTAATCTCTGATGAAATAAGTGTTGTGTAATTTGACTGATTATAGTAAAAGTGATTCTAAGAGCCAGTGCTTCTGTGTTAATCTGAATGACTTTTCAAACAATGTGATCTCGATGCGTGTCAAACAGTCACACAAAGACATCAATAATCAGAATATGAACCTCAACAATGGTGACCATAAAAAAATGCTGCAGAGCATGCTGGGACCAGGGATGAGTTTTGTACTACAATAGTACCCAGAATGCATTGCAGCATGTTTTTTTAGTATAATAATATTCTGATTATTGATGTCTGTGTTTGACCAATTACTGGCATAGAAGAACAATGTATGTGTACAAAAATGTTTAGAAAGTCATTTTTATATTAACTGATTATCACAGATTCACTGGCTCTTAATGTCACTTTTACTAGGATCACTTCCACAACACCTACTTCTTTAGACTCCATACAAAAAATAATTGATGATTATCATTACCAATATAAAGTATAACAATCTACACCTAGGTACAGGTTAACACCTGATGGTAATTCTTCTTGGCATTTGAATTACAACAAATATGTTTTAGAAACACAGGGTTATAACAACCAGAGAAAACACTAAGACAGAAATCAAGGGTCAAGAGCCCAACTAAAGCAAACACTGATCTCTAACATGGTTACTTCAAATGAAACAATAAATCAACATCTAAACCTTAGTTCATTCTCAATAAGATCTTCTGTAGACGTCTGACAGAAATAAAGTCAGTCTGGTTATTAATAAGTGGAGCTGGTGATGCTGTTTGTGGGGTTGTTTAATCAGATCTTGAGAGATTTCATGTATTTTATTTCAGTTGATTTCATCTAAGTCTGTGTCTGAAGTCAGTTGTACACTGTTAAAAATCGCTGTAAAAAAGCGGCCAAATTTCGACAGGTAAAATACTGTTTTTCATTAAAACAGTGCATTCTGGGTAATATTCATCGCTTTTCGAGAGGTAGCCTGCTGCTATATATCGTAAATTAACAACGTTCAAAGTCGACACTCAGCGGCTGTGTTTCAAATCACACCCTACACCCTCATTCACTATTCCTGCATGAGTTTACTAATATAGTCCACCTGACAGAGAGAATGAACACTAATGAGTGAATTCAGACAATGATCAACAGCTGCTGTTAATGAGTAGAATCACTGAAGAAAAAAAAACATAACAAGACAAACACATGAAATACAACTGACTTCAGCCACAGCCTTAGATGAAATCAACTGAAGATTTAAGCGATCAACAAACAGCTTCACCAACTTCACACATTACTAACCAGACTGACTTTATTTCTGTCAGATCAGAGAACAGAGATCAAAAGATCTTACTGAGAATTAAAGAGATTTAGATGATAATGTTACTGTTTCGTTTAGCGTCACCATTGTGGAGATCAGTGTTTGCTTTAGTTGGGCTCCTGACCATTGACTTTACACTTTACATTTTGTTTTATTGCTGTATTTGTATTTTTATGATGTATCTGTTACAGCAGTATTAATTTTGATAGTCAAGTGATTATGGTTGTTTCTAACAGGCATGATCTACTAGACTGACTTAAAGTGTTGCTATAATAATCAAATATTAATTTGGTGTTGAAATATTTGAGTCAATGACACTTCAATTTAGTAAGATTGAAAAGTAGTGAGATAACCAGTATTTATGGATTTAACGACTAGTTTTAGTTAAAAGTATTTGGGCAGCAGTCCCCACAACACTCAAAGAGAGAAATCAACAATCAGCATATGAATCTCAACAATGGTGACAATCAAAAGGTTCATGATGCAATGCATGCTGGGTACCAGCACAGGATAAAACTCATCCATGATTCCCAGCATGCATTGCGGCATGAATAAATTATGCCCTGAATTGTTCACTTATTTTCTTGAATTCTTATGTGCTTATAATTTTGCATTTGTTTTAAGTTTTAGTAGCATGTGTTGTGATGTTCAGAACTGATCTGTTCATTTATTTTGTGGATTGTCACCATTGTTGTGATTCATACGCTGATTCTTGATATTTCTGTCTAAATTTCAGCAAAGGTTTTTTTTTTATTTATTATGAGTGACATTTTCTTAACAGTCTTTCATAACTTATGGCTCAGCAGTGTTCCTTCTCATGCTGTAGTATCAATATTCAATAAATGAAGAGAATCGGGATTAGATCAGAATTAATAGAATTTGTTCTTGTCAATCTATAAACAACAATATCAGATTTTTTTCTTCTGTGTACTTTTGTTTTGCTATAACAGGTTCCAAAGGCGCATTATTACAGCATGAAAAAAAAAACCTTAGTTGTTGAAAAGTCACGCTTCAAGAGCCCAACTAAAGTAAACACTGATCTCCATCATGGTAGTGAAAAACACCTAAACCTATTTAACTCTCCATAAGTTCTTCTGTAGACATCTGACAGAAATAAAGTCAGTCTGGTTAGTAATGTGAATCTGGTGAAGCTGTTTTAGTAGTTGTTTAATCAGATCTTGAGAGATTTGATGTATTCTTTTATTCAGTTGGTTTCATCTAAGGCTGTGGCTGAAGTCATTTGTAGTTCTTGTGTTTCTCGTTCCTTCAGTGATTCTGCAGGTGTTTATCACTAATGCTCAATCATCAATTAATCACCGAATTATCTCATTAACTTCACTGATTCAGTGTTACTCTAACACTCTGTAGTGTGCACACATTATAAGTGTTCATTTAAAACTGAGGATTTTCTTGTGGGGTTTAAAGGGTTAAAGATTTAAGATGAAGAAAAAACAGCATGAAGCGTAATTTAACAGTAATAAACTGTAATTAATTTATAGGAACAAACTGTAGAAAAACAGTTATTTACTGGCACCTGCTGCCAGTAAATAACTGTTTTTCTACTGTTTCTCGTAAATTAATGGTTGCCAAGCAAAAAAAAAGTGTTTTCTACAGTTTTTGCCGTCAAGTCAAGGAAAAACAGTAATATACTGTAAAATGTAACGTCAGATTTACAAATGAAAAATAAGTTAATTTAACTAAAATATTTGTGAACATCCATAGAAAAAAATTAGGCAAAGTCATACACTGATAATGAGAGTAAATACTGAACTTGACTGTATTAATGTGTGTTTGCACAAGAGAGATCGTTTAGTTTAATGTAGTTTTGTTGTTCACCAATGTGCTGTAGAGTAGAGCCGATGCTTCAGTCAATGATGAGCCACAAATTCTGATTTTCTGCTGCTTTATATAAAGGCAGTGAATGTGAGTCCTGATACAGTGGTGATCTCTGTGTTAAGTACTTCAGCACATACATGTGTAATACAGCTGACAATGAGCTGCAGTGATTTGAGTAAAAGTCATGTATTTAGTTACTTTATTACTGCACATTAAGTGTAAGAAATATTCCTTCTCAGTGGACTCAAATGAAATAAGTTCATAGTACTAACATCGTAGGAATGTTAGTTTTAAAAACTCGAACTGTTTGAAGCAGTGGGAGTGGGTTAATTTCCATGGTAGAATTTACGGTAAAATACTGTTAAAAAATAAGAGTGGTAAATTAATGGTTAAGAGCTGTAAATTAACAGTACTTTACTGGCACCTGCTGCCAGAAAATTACTGTTATTTAACGCAAATTTTTTACAGTGTAGTAGTTCTTGTGTTTCTCTTTTCTTCAGTGATTCTGTTTGTTAACAGCAGCTGTTCATCACTAATTCTCAATCAGCACTTAGTTAATCACTTAATTACTTGAATGCAAAGTTTTAAAACTTACAGGGTTTAAATCAAGGCAATCTGTTTACTCAAACGGTTTGAGTTAAGTTTACTTGTCAGGTTTTACAGTGAATTTAACGTATTGCTGTAAACTTGGGATTCCATATTTCCATTCTCTTAAACTCATCTTTCCCTAACTTTCGACCTTCCTGCAACTTGTGTGAATGTTGTGTGCGTATTATGTGTTAGATTAGTTTCTATGTCTTAGATTTATCTAATAAAGCCTTATTCATATTGAAAAGAGAATTATCTTGTGTTTGTGCTTACAAGTTAATGTCTTAAACTGCCGATCTTGTTACTGTGCTAATTGATAGTGTTTCACTATAGTTTGGATATTAGTATCAGCGCAGATTTCATGTTAAACTGTCTGGTTCACTGAATCGCAGGGCGCTTCGTGACCAGCCGTGAAACAGTGATTCTGTTCAAATTCCCTTTAAATTATTAAATGATTCCCTTTGAGCTAAATTGACCTGTTTCCTTACAAAAATAATAATAAAAAAGATAGAAACATTTAAGTGTTTAAAATCTATTTTTATAAACTTATAAATACATTTTGTTGTAAATGTGAAGACCTAGAAAATCAGATCAGAATCAGAAACCTAAGTTGGTCTGCCAGTAATTTTCTGTTCTTGATTGTGTTTGTGTTTCCTTGCAGAAATCAAAGACGGATACTGTGGATGAAAATGTCCCCAAAAGCGATGATCAAATACCATATCTAGAACTGATATTACAGTTCATACTGGACAAGTTCCTCACCCTTTTGGTTTTGTTCATATTCATTCCTGGCTATACTGATATGGAAATGTACATAACTGTCATTATTAAATGTTGAGCCCACACTTCAGTGCACTTTTTTTTTGTCTGTCAGTTTCTGCTTTTGTTTTCTTCTTTGTAGGAATTTTGACTGAATATCAAGTGCATTGCGGTGTTTACAAAATCACACACACTCTGTTGGACATTTTCACGCACATCATTGCTCCGTTCCAAAGCAGAGATCACATCTCTAATAATAGTGCTACTTACACTGATAGAGAGCTATTAACACATGCTGCTGTTTTCATAGAGGAACCATTAGAGACTCGATAATGACATCGGACCTGATCACTGCACAGCACACTAAATCTTATTAAATCCACTGAATCTTCTAAATATTGGCTATAAATAAGAACATGACTGTCCCAATGATAAGTTGACCAATAGCCATCCAGTCAAATTTTGGCTATTTTAATGCACTTTTACAACAGGCTACACAATATTTCAAAGCAGCTTTACAGAAAATCATGATGTTAAAGTTTTTAACTTTTGTGCTCTTAAGTCACATTCAGCAGATTAAAAAGCCCAGTCCAACACGAAAGCACCTACAATGGACATACAAGTGCAAGCAAAATCCCCAGTGTTAATTTAACACTGAGTGTGGATTATATAAACACTGAAGCAGTGTTAAAAGTAACACTGAAGCAGAGTTGAAGTTAAGGAGATAATTAAGAAGTTAATTGAGTTATGATTGACCATTATTGAAGACACCTGATTTTAACAAGCAGAATCACCAACGAGAAAATCACAATTTGTGTGTCACCATTATAGTGGTCAGTGTTTGCTTTAGTTGGTACTTTGACCCTTCAGTTATTAACTTTAGATTTTGTGTGGCTGTGCTAACTGAGTTATACCATACAGACAGACCACAGCAAAGGCAATCTTATGATATTGATTGTGGTTTGGACTAATTGTCATGGATTGACCTGAATGCCTGAGTTCAGGTTTCTTTACTGTGTACATAAATAAGATGGATAAAAAGTGATCCAGCATTTTTGCCATAATATGACATGTTTTCAAAACTTAGTTCTACATAAAGAAAGAGTTCTTTAGTTTAGAAACACAGACATCAAGAATCAGCGTGAGCATCACAACAACGGTGACCATCATAAAAGCATGTTGTAGCCAATAAAACTCATCCATGGCTCCCATCATGCATTGCGGCATGAATAAATTATGAGCTGATCTGTCTTTTTAACTTTTATTCTAACTATATTTTTATTTTTGCTGTTTTTATGTGAATTTTTAGTATCTAGTTTTGTGATGTTCAGAGTAGATCTGTTTATCTGGATATGCTGTTTGTCACCGTTGTTGAGATTCATATGCTGATTCTTGTTATTTGTGTGTGCCTAAAATTAAAACTCTTTAATAAAAAAAAATCTGAATCACAGAATCACAAGAGATGCCTACAAAATGTATAGAAAATACAGACTCTATCGTTGTGTAATCAAAGCTGTCACAATCAATAATGACCATAAGAAGAGAAGAACCTGTAAAAGAGTTCAGTGATTAAGGTCAAGCAACAATCACATTAAAACATAATCATCAACACCCAGTGATTTTTGCTCTTGGCTTGATACACAAACTTTTAATTTAAAAGTCACAAGCCAAGATCCCAACTAAAGCAAACACTGACCACTACAATGGTGACACACAAATTGTGATTTTTCTCGGTTGGTGATTCTGCTTGTTAACATCAGGTGTCTTCAATAATGGTCAATCATAACTCAATTAACTTCTAATTATCTCCTTAACTTCAACTCTGCTTCAGTGTTACTTTTAACACTGCTTCAGTGTTTATATAATCCACACTCAGAGTGTTAAATTAACACTGGGGATTTTGCTGTGTGTCAGAACTGGACTAGAAGTTTGGTTTAATAATTGTGTTTCCTGATGACAGTGGCCTCTTTCAACAGGATAATGCACACTGCCACACTTCAAAAAAAAAAAAAAAAAAAAAATGTTCAGGGATGGTTTGACATTAGTTATTTATAGATCATGTATTAGATACAACAAATAACAGAAAAGTATAAGTATGTAAGCCACAAATACACTATGCCCCTTATACTATAAGAGAGAAAAATGTTTAAACATTTCGGTCACAACATGACTCTCTTCAGCCTGTATTCATCAAGATACTAATAATATGAACAAACAGCAGAAGAACATCTCTGATTTAAACATTCACTCATCACACAAACCTACAAGAGTGTCATGATGATATTTTTAAACAACATCATACAAACCACATCCTGATTCATATTCACCCTCCTTCTTATAAACACACAACCAAACAGTGTTCACTACATTTAATGGGAAGATAATTAATATAATACTATGTTGTTGTTGTTGTTTAAATATTGCATGTATTTTCAAATTTACACTTGGATATCTCAGGATTATGTGAATATATCAGTGTATTTACAGTCAGTGGAATGGTGAACAGTTTGACATCAAATATGTATTCTGGGCAATGGATGAAAAAAAAAGTGGTTCTAAACTTATTATTATTATTATTTAGTTGTTATTGTTTCTCTGCCTCTGTGTCAGACACAGTTTATCATGTTTTTTTTTTTCTGCTTTTTTTTCTGTAGATTAAAGGGTCTTAAAAGCTCTCAGAGGCAGGACAGGAAGACACTTTTCACATACAACTAAACACAGATGCTGTGAATGTCCACTCTCACCTACATGAGGTTTGTCCACCAACAGATCAAAACACATTTCTACAGAAATCAGACCACAGCAGGTTTCAGTTTGACTCAGATGACGTGGTAAACTGGCCCAGTGAGATCATACATGGTTTTAATGTACATTGTTTTTTTGTTTTTCCATACACAAAAATTTAAAACTGAATAAATATACATTTTTAAAAATCATGATGGTTATGTTCCATTCACCATGAAATGTTCATCCACAATTTACACAATATTTATATACTTTTAGTCAACCCAGTCACATATTTACACATAATTATCTTACAATACATAGGCTCAGTAATAAAATAAAGACTTTTTTAACCCATTAAGAAGAGTTAAAGTCTTATTTAGTGTCAGAAGCACTATAACATTATATCATATGTTAATGCAGCGTGTGAACTAGGAGGGTCAAACTCTATCAGGGGAGGATTCACATCAGGTTCAGTGTTTTCAGCAGATCGCTTATTACATCAGACTCTGAACAACTGAAGAAAATGTTTCATATTCTTGTTTTGTTCTGTTTTTGCTGCTGTCACCTGATTGGTAGGTTATTACAATATTTTATGGATGAATTATTATTGCATATCTAATTACTGGTAATTTAAATTCAGGTGCCGTTCTGAGTTTTAAATCAAAATTTCCAGACCTGGAAAAGTAATGAAATCATAATGATAAAACTCATTGGAATTAAGGAAATTTACATCCATTTAAATCCTTCACTGAACTGCATTCAACCCTTGTGTCTTTATTTTTTTATATTTTTTTAAGATGCCTAAAAATGTGTAAATATCTTAATTCGAAGCAAGTGTGTTTTATCTAACAATGTTTAGTAAAAAAAAAAGGGGTGTTGAAAATATCAGGCAGAATTTAACTTGTAGAAAATTAAGCTGCAATTATCGTATGCACTTATATTTTAAATGAATTATGTCCTTTACATGTTGATTTTGCTTTACAGCAGATAGCATTCAAACATATTAAAGATTAAATGTTGACACACATCTGTCTGTTTGTATATCTCACCTTAGTTGATTTTGTGTTTCTGCTGTTCTGGATGTTCTTCAGTTCACATTTAAAAGTTACAAACAGCAAATTAATTAATCTTTGTAAACCATTAAGAGTCTTAATTTGTGTAAAACTTCTTTACGTATCCAGGTGTGTGTTGTGTTGAGATGATGTCAGTGACGGAAGGAGATTCTGTGCTTCTACACACTGATGTTACTGCAATACATGAAGACGATGACATACTGTGGAAATTTGGAGCTAACAACACTCTGATCGCTCAAATCAAGACAGAGAAACAAATCTTCCCTGATGAGAGATTCAGAGACAGACTGAAGCTGGACAGACAGACTGGATCTCTGACCATCACAAACATCACAACTCAACACACTGGACTTTTGAAGTAAAGATTAGTGGAACAACACGGTCAACAAAAACATTTAATGTTTCTGTCTATGGTGAGTAGAGATCATTTATCATTTGTTCATTTATATTTGGAAGTTTCAATAAGAAAACACATGAACTCTTCTGTTAAAAGCGTGTACATTGTTCAGAGGTGGAGAGTCCAGGGGTCAGAAAGTAAAAGTCCTGCCACATTTTTGCTCCACCCATGAACTCAGCAGCTGATTTCACCAGAGGAGGAAACAAGTCATTCCTTCCAAGTCACAAACTAGTCTCAACTCAAATCCCAAGTCCTCAAAGAGTTAAAGTCAATGAGATAATTAAGAGACTAATTAAATGATGATTGTGCATTGGTGATGAACACCTGCTGTTATTAGGCTTACAGAGGATCAGATGCTGATGTTTTATTGGTTAAAATTATGCCACCATCATGGAGATCAGTGTTTGCTTCAGTTGGGCTCTTGACCTTTGGTTTCTTATGTTAGATATTTCTCTGTAAAGTACATGTGCTGTTATAAAACAGTGCGATCAGTGCTGTGCAGAAAACCGCTACTAGCCGGTTTTACATGATGAAGTATATTAGGCATCAGCCTGTTTATTTCCAAAACAATTTTATGTATTTATTATTAACAAATGTTCAGTTTTTAAATAACCTACCTTGTGGAACCGTTGGTTTAATCACTATAATGAATACATTTCCTAATGTATGTAATAAATATACATTTTTCAAATCTTTTCCTAATAAGACGACTAGACATCATGACCCAGCATATGAATCTCAACAATGGTGACAATCAACAAAACGCTTCAAGCTGAAGTGCATGCTGGGTAACACCATAGTAAAAACTCTGATTATGCACTGTAGCATGAATAATTATTGTAACCACTGTTGAGGATCATATGATAAGTGCTCATGTCTAAAATCCCAGCCTGTACAATTTCTTCCCCAATATTTAAACATTACAATACTATTTGTTTAATAGGACTTTTTGTAGTTCAGTAATTGCTGAACATAATTTAACAAACCAAAGAGAGACACCTTCATGAAGTGAATTAAAATGTTTTAGATGAAAAAGGGCAATTAAATGTTCTACTTCAAGCTTTTTAATTCAGCAATGTGTTAATGTTTACTACGTAACACAACCGCAAGTGTTTAAAAAGCAAATTACTTTGAATTATTAAAAGGGTCAAGAGCCCAACTAAAGCAAACACTGATCTCCATGATGGTGGCATAATTTTAACCAATAAAACATCAGCATCTGATCCTCTGTAACGCACAATAACAGCAGGTGTTCATCACCAATGCACAATCATCATTTAATTAGTCTCTTAATTATCTCATTGACTTTAACTCTTTGAGGACTTGGGATTTGAGTTGAGACTAGTTTGTGACTTGGAAGGAATGACTTGTTTCCTCCTCTGGTGAAATCAGCTGCTGAGTTCATGGGTGGAGCAAAAATGTGGCAGGACTTTTACTTTCTGACCCTGGACTCTCCACCTCTGACATTGTTGAGATGTAAACTGGTTTAAACCATCGTTTTACAGTCATTTTAGGGTTTACAGCATTATGTTATATCAATGTAAATTTGAATTTAACTTGACACAATAAATTATGTGATTTTTTATTTTGTTTTATTAAACTCATGTTAAGAGTTATAGTGTTAAAGTATTGTTACTTATCTACTGAAAGACTAAGTAGATTAACATTTGCAGATCAGCCTCAATCACTTCCATTGTGAATGCCCTTCTGTAACCAGGGTTATAAATATATAAGAGAAAAGAAAGAAAGAAAAAAAGAAAGAAAATGTAAATATCAACATTATTTCACAAAAGCTGTTGATTGAGGTTAACTTTAGTGAGCCTAGTTTGAGATGTAAGAAACACACTGAGTGTTGAGCCCATCACCACACTACACCGGAAAAATAAGATCCTTACATGTATCCATATTACTGCTTGTTCTCATATTTTTCAGCCCATCTGCCCAATCCTAACATTACCAGAGCCAGAGATTCTCCACAATGTTCTTCATCATCATCTTCATCATCATCAGAGCAGAATTGTTCATTGTTGTGTTCAGTGGTGAATGTGAGTCATGTGACTCTCTCCTGGTACAAAGGAAACAGTTTATTGTCCAGCATCAGTGTGTCTGATCTCAGCATCAGTCTCTCTCTACCTCTGGAGGTGGAATATCAGGAGAAAACAGCTACAGCTGTGTGATCAACAACACCATCACAAACCAGACCACACATCTGGACATCACTAAACTCTGTCACACATGTTCAGGTATCGATAATGTTGAATATTACTGATTATTTATTGACTTTGACAATCCAAACCATCACCGAGAGAACTCTGTTGATTATAGATCAGGGTCACCCTTCTTTAACATGGTGTTGATTTCTGCTGCTGCTGCTGATCTCTGTTGATCGAAGCTGCAGTCATGATTGCTGCATCTGCAGGAAATGTAGAAAAGCGTGACCAAGAAGGCAAGTGTTACCTGCATTCAAAATTATTTTCAAATCTTTCCTTTGAATGTTTTAATTGGTAACTAGTCCTACTATTTAAGAACCGTTATTCTCACAGTCTGAGAAGCAGGAAGCACCTATTTATAGAAGGACACCAGAATAATGTGACACAAATTACTGGGATTTCAGTGAATGATGATGTTTCACTTTTTGGCTTCAATGAAATTTATGGGCAAAGACCATACATAACCTTAATTGCATATTTATTTATTTATTTATTTATTTATTTTAAATGTGAAAACCGCTATAATGTCAAAATGGACATTAAAAAGTGTTTTAATTGTGTAGTTAATTGTATCCATTGAGAGCCTTGATAATACTTTTATTTGAAAGATTATGTTGTTATAATGTATATATTATCACTGAAACAGTTGAGACTCATGAAGAAGAGATCACTTATGCTGAGACAACTTTCATCAAAAGAAAAGCACAGAAATCAGTAAGTTTATAAGATTTTACTTTCAAATCACTGTGAAAAATCTTGAATCAGTAGTAGGGCTGCACGATTAATCGCATGCGATTGTCATGCGTGTCTCATCAGTAAAGATGGTTCTGTGATTAGCGGTAAATGTCCATCAGCTGCTTTCAAATGGAGCCGCACCTAATATACAGAGCCGCAGATCGTTGACAAGCTTACGCAATATCGCGTTCATAATCGCATGCGATTAATCTGCGATTATGAAGCGGATATTGCACAGCTTGTCAGTGAATTACGGCTTCCCATCACACTAGATGTGGACTGACATTGCTCAGAAGTCAGATGTTGGTTGAAAGTGAAAACCCAACCTCTGTTTGGTGTCAAACTCTAGCGTAAATACTCCAAAAACATGACAATCTTCACTTATTATAAACAAGATTTATTTCTGTCATAAATGTAAAAAAGTTCTTATTGAGATTAACAGAGATGTTGATGGTTTATTGAAAATTATAGTTTAGTTTGATGTCACCATTATGCTGATCAGTACTTAGGAAGTATGAGTCTTTTCAGTGTTAGCGCTTCATTTAGCTGCTGTAATTAAATCTGTTACAGCAAAAACATTGAGAAAAAGATGTCATTTGATAATGTTGGTTACTGACTGATATTAGAGATGTCTTAATGTAACAATCTGATCAACTGATTTTACCAGGAGTCTGTTCTACGCTATTAATTTAATATTATTGATAATAGCAGATGTGTTGCAACACACAAGGTCCTGACAATTTATGTCATTTTATTTTTATCTGATCTTTTAAACTACATTGTTTTAGAATCACTTCAAACCATAGGATGCTTAGACATACAGAGACCTTAATAATTAGTGTAAGAATCTCAACAATGGTGACATGCTTCATGCCGCAATGCATTCTGGGTGCTATGGATGAGTTTTGCATGATGTACCCAGAATACATTGCAGCATAAAGCATGTCACTCATTGCTGAGATTCATACACTGAATCTTGATGTTTGTGTGACAAATTTATTTTTACATTTTTGAAATTATCTGCTTTAAATTCATCTGGGTGTCAGGTTGTTGACCATTGAGTCCCTTTAATAAATAATACTTAACTAACACCACACAGTAGCTTGGGTGAAAACAAGTAATCAGACATATCAATCATCAGCAAGCAAACAGCACCATTGAACCACATATTCAGTTTGCTGTTTTAGCCACAATAAAGATGACAGCAGCTAAAAAAACAACACCGACAAGTGTCAAATTGCACAACTAAAGCCAACACTTACCAGCATTATGGTGACATCAAACCAAGCTATTACTTTTAAACAGACACATCCACATCTAAACATCCACTTAAATCTTAATTAGAATGTTATGGAATAATGTTCTAATAATGTTATTGATAAACATTTGTAGAATGTTTTTAGAGAATGTTATCCTATCTTTTGAGAGAACGTTCTGGGAACAAAAATAAAACTACCCGCTAAAAACATTGTTAGAACAATCCATGGGAATGTTCTTAGAACATTTTAGAACAAAGAAAATTCTAGCTGGGAAGTGCCGCTCCATTTGAAACCAGGTGGTGGACATTTACTGCTAATCACAGAACCGGCTTTACTGACAAAGACACGCATGACAATCGCATGCGATTAATCGTGCAGCCCTAATCAGTAGCTTAATCTTTTTAAATGTTATGTCAGTATAGCATCCAATGTAATATAATTTGTTTTGCATGTTTAAATGTGCAATATATGGCATGTCACATTGAGGGAGCTGTATCACTGATGTCATATAACTCTGTGTTTGCTTGCACTAAAAGGCTAGATTTCCTCTGAAATTATTAATGTTACTCAGATTGTCACGTTTGTAACAGATTGTAACAGGTTTGTTCAAAGAAGAAGAAGAAAAAAAGAAACCCTCATAGAAATTATAATGGTTTTACAAGAAATGTACTGGTTTTAATGGAAACTAAATGATGTTTTAGTAACACGATTTGGAAGGAGCATGTCAGACACTAAGCATAATCAACACAGGTGGACCATAATCAAGTAATCAATACCATAGTATAAATATCGCTGACTTACCTCTATCTATTGATGTTTTATCAGTATCCCTCCTCCACCCCATCCTCCAAGCATAACATACCTAAGCTTATTATATGTAAGCATGAACTGCGTGAAATGGTCCCTGTGGGTCTGTACTGCTGATTAGTTGCCTTCTGTTGGATGGCTTTAATGGAATATGCCCCAAAACTATAGAAGCAGTTTAGTCTCAAATATAATTCACGCAAAAAACACGATTCACACATGCGTGACAATTTCACATGCATGAAACCTAATTCGCATACAAAAAAAAATTAAGCGTGCGTGAAAAAAAATATATTCACAAAAAGCAATTCACATGCAAAAATAAAATTATATATTTATAAAATTCGTTTCACAAATGCAAAAAAACAATTTGTAGATATACAACTGTGCACAAAAACCTTTGAATGTTTAAAATGTAATGAAGTGTCTGAATGTACAAATCGTCATTTACTACGAACCCACTCGGATTTGAGGTGTGTGTGTTTTGAGACTTTCCTGGCAGAGCTCTCTTCCCATCGTGGTCCGGTACTCCTTAGCCAATCAGATGCGAGCTTACAATTCAACCAATCATATGATAAGCCACTGAGTGCATTCAAGGAGACGATTTTTGCACCTTTGCAATATGGATTAATTAGAACGGAAATTAAGCCTTTACATCAGTAATCCAGCATTACGTAATGAAGAACGGGAAGCACGGTTAAGAGTTTAGTTTATTTCATAAAAGTCTGAGTTTACATTTTATCGTTACACATTCAATCAAAATACAGTTGTAACAGGACAGTTACAGTAATTTTAAATTAAACTGCAAGCAGGATAGTAAAAAGAAAGACCTGTAAAGACAAAAGTAACATTTTGAGAGTTGTGTAATTATAATTCTAAATAATCTTGTTTTATAAATTGATGTCTGTTAGGTCAGTGTGTACTTTCTTACAGTAATACATTTTAAAACATGAGCCTAGTCATTGTTAATCACTTACGTTGGAAGCAATGTAGTTCGATCAAGATAAACAACATCAGATATTTAGAAACGTTGTTTAATTTCTAACTATATATGTTATAGTGGTTCTCAACCTTTTTTTCCACTGGGCCGCAGTAAGGTCCAAGTCCAAGTGCAAGTGGATTGCAAGGTCTGAGGTAGTGGCTTCTTCACACTGCCTCCACATGTGCAATTGAGCTTTTGAAGTCTACTGACATAAAAAATGGGAGGTACACGCTCCTCTCAGAGCCTCCCACACACTCATCCCATGGACGATGATTACATCTCACTTACCTAGCGTCCATAACGGTCTCCCCATGGACACGGAAAGTTTAACATATGGCTTAAGATACAGTCTGTAAGACGCGCGGTACAGTATGACTTGACGCGACATTGCAGAAAATGTGCATTCACAAATGTAGCCTATGTTTATCCAAATATGGAAAGCACATTCAAATTTAATAATATAAGGTTCTCTCCAGAGATGTTTGCACATTTCTTCAATTAAGGATGATTGCTATGTAATATATGGTGCTCCCATTTGCCTGAACTTCAAGTAAAATGTGGGGCAAACCGAAAATCCAGCACTCTCCTTCACTACTGATACTGACTATTATTTTTCTCACGTGTTTATTCGCTTTTCACATTTCTTTTTTTTCACCCTTAAAACAAATTTGTCCATTATGATGCTCAATTTACCGAACTAATGGCTGTTGATTGAATTCTGCCAAAGTGGGCTTGTATGTGTTAGTTAAATGAGTAATGTTATGTGAGTAGGTCTGATCACAAAATAATTTAACATTAAAAACATTAGGCTACAGCTTATATTTCTTAAGTAAATGTTTAAATAAATGTAAAAAATAATAATATTTGTAAAACTGGAAAAAATGTAATTGTGTTCAGCATGGTGGGACTTACATTTGAATTTGAACGGCCGCTGGTTGAGATGATGCTGTTGCTAGCTCCATGGTCATTTAATAGGCCTAGCATATTATAACTTTCTTTTACGCTGCTGAAAATAAGCGTGCTTTCTGTTACTTGAGCCTGTGTCTGTCATTGTCCTCTTAAAAGTGGAAGCTTGTCGTAGCTTTTGTTGCATTATATTGAAACTTTGTTGATGTTCTTTGTTCATGACTCTTTATATGGCGCTAAAAGACAGCTTTGTATGCTTTTTTTTTTTAAGTGGGATTGGGGTGCTACCAACCCGGTTGGGGTATAGAGGGTCACAGGAAAAAGTTTGGGAACGCTCCACTATAACATAACGGTCATGGAAATTAGAACGACAGTACATTGAATTAAATTGCAATGAAGTTACAAACGAAGTTACAAACGAGTTACAAACAATCCACATCATTAAAGAGAATAAGCTCTGAAATATTTAAAATAAATAAAACGAGGATCAATCTGAAACTTTCAAGTGTGACAATAAATAACCTACACATGATCCACAACATAATTAAGTTGCAAAGAGCATAGGCTCAAACATAAAATAAAATGAAAGAGGATATCTGGAACTTTTCGAGTGCAGCGTATAAGTCGCTTAGCCTGCAGCGAGAGAGATTTCCTCAAGAATCCTCACTCTCTCTTGGCCCCTCTCCTCCTGACTAACAACTTTTCATAAGATGTCCGACTTGACAGTTTCTCTGATTTCAGCCAGATAAGCATATTTATAATATATATTATGGAATTAATTAAACGAGTTGGCATGCATATTAGCCTGCAGTACATAAAAGAAGAACATAAAAGAAGGACAGCATCTGTCTTCTACGTTTCCATCGAAAACTAATACATTATAGTTTTTTTTTTTAAATAAAAGTGATTACAAAGGAAATGTTTACTGTTCATGTTTTTATTGTATGGAAAAATCCCATTTAAAAAAAAACAGACCGCCATTACATTTTTCCTCTCATGCACAGACTTTGGGAATCCCTGAACTAAACGATCATGAAGTCCCTGAAAAATATACTGCTTTAGATATTCCTAAATTATAAGAAGAGAAAGATGCATTTCAATGTACAGACAATATATTTACAAATTAAACAACGTTTCTAAATATCTGATGTTGTTTATCTTGATCGAACTACATTGCTTCAACGTAGTGGTTAACAATGACTAGGCTACATGTTTTAAAATGTATTACTGTAAGAAAGTACACACTGACCTAACAGACATCAATTTATAAAACAAGATTATTTAGAATTATAATTACACAACACTTTATAGGTCCTTCTTTTACTATCCTGATTGCAGTTTAATTTATAATTACTGTAACTGTCCTGTTACAACTGTATTTTTTTCAACTAGTTTTCTAACTAGAAAACTGTCTTGATTGAACGTAAACTATAAACTGTGTAAACTCAGACTTTTATGAAATAAACTAAACTCTTACCCGTGCTTCCCGTCTTCATTCAGCCATGCTGGATTACTGATGTAAAGGCTTGATTTCCGTTCTAATTAATCCATATTAGCAAAAGGTGCCGCTGAATCTTGCTTCTTGAATGCACTCAGTGGCTTATAGACCTTTACAGTTGGTAAACAAGGTGACGTATTTGTGTGGGGGGGCTTAGCTGGAGGCAGAAAGATTCCCCTGAACTTGAACAAATGGTAGCTAGCAGTTTTCTTAGCTTGTTTTTTTAACAATGACTGAGAAAATCTGAATATATCTGCTTTATCTGAATATTTAAGGTCACTCACTGTCCGGGACCGCGATAATTATTTGAAAAAGTTAACTTTAACGGACTGAACCAGATTGGTCGACCGTACACAATCACTCATTGGATGGCGATCTGACAGGATTACCTCCGTTGAGTGGCCTGACATCTACACTTACCTGATAGAGAAACCGAGCGTGTAGAGTAAAGAGAAACTGAGGGCTATAAATCCTTAGATTAAATAAAGAGTGACATTACAGTAAAATTATTATTAAGATGTAAATATTTTCTAGAAATAAAAATTCTGAGGACTGCAAATTAATTATAAACTTTCTGTATTTATTCTTTCTTACCATGTTCTTAAATTCGGTCACAATTAATCACAACAATGTATATAAAATGTTCTTCGTCGATTCTGGCAACCAACAACACAACAAGGCGACATTTTAAGCTCCTTGAGTAGCCGACCCTGTGTTGGTTTGTATTAGCCGCCTCAGTTTTCCGCTTTGTTTTGCCTCCAGCTAAGCGCCGTGGACGTACCTGTGACGTCCAGGCAAAAGGTCTATATGATTGGTTGAATGGTAAGCTCGCATCTGATTGGCTAAAGAGTACGACAGACCCACATGGGAAGAGAGCTCTGCCAGAAAAGTCTCAAAACCACACACACTCAAATCCGAGTGGGTTCGTAGTTAATGACGATTCAGTACATTCAGACACTTCACAAATTTTAAACATTCAAAGGTTTTGTGCACAGTTGTATATCTACAAATTGTTTTTTGCATTTGTGAAACGTATTTTATTAATATGTAATTTTATTTTGCATGTGAATTGCTTTTTGTGAATATATGTTTTTTTCACGCACGTGAATTTTTTTTGTGTGTAATGCGTGAATTAGGTTTCATGCATGTGAAATTGTCTACGCATGTGTGAATCGTGTTTTTGCGTGAATTATATTTGAGACTAAACTGCTTCCATATAAAACACACTGTACAGTGTTGCCAGTTCTGTGTAACAAAACCAGCCCAAAGGCCAATCAAAATACTCAAAACAAGCCCAGCTTTATCATTGGTAGTATGTAAAGTTTATAAGAATCGTTATAAGAATCGTTTATAAAAGCCCAATTCAATGGTAAAACTGTGACTTTGGCAACCTGCTACTGGAAAACATTAGGTGATGTCATTTTGCATTATTGACACACTGTTTTCCTTATGAATGTTGTTCAGTTGCTATGATGCAATGTATTTTTTTAAGCCTATATAAATGAAGGTGACTTGACTTGAAGGTTTTAATAGTTAACAGCTGATAGACTGTAACGCTTGTGGAGTGAAAGCATCAGAAATTCTATGATGTTTCTATTGTTTGTTTCTTACATTGAAAGTTTTACTATTCAGCTTGTATCATTTATTAATTTTTTTTTTTTCACATAAGTTCAGATTTTGTTTTTGGTTAGTTCTGAAAAAAAAAAAAACATTTGCTACTGTGTATACTTGCTACTGGTGTCATTATTGACATCTGATACAGATGAAGTATATATAACATCTTATATGATGTGTTTTACAGAAAGTTAAAGAGGAAGATCAAGTGGAATATGCTCCCATCACCATTAGAAGATGATCAAACTTTAATCCAGTTCCAGTGGCCCTAATAGTTTCCTTTTCCCTAAATATTCAACCCCTTTTCTCTTTTCTCATTTCTCTTAATGAATCTTCATTCATGCTCTCACTGTTATCTTTTGTACTGCAGTAATAGAAAAGATTTGCCTGTCATAGAGTGAATTATTGTGATCAAAATATATCTTATGTTTGTGAGTATTAACACAGTCTTGTTCTCAGAATAAATTTGTACAAAGTATTTTTTATATTATTGTTATTTGGTTTATTTGGGAGATATTTGAAGTTTTTTTTTTTCTCCATGGCCTCACTGGTGAAGTTTTGTATGAAAAATAAAGGAGAAGAAACAACAGATTCACAGTGTGTTACATCTGTTACACCCAGACCAGAAGTGAAGTAAGAACATGATAAACAAATAATTCACAAAAAACTATTATATAATAACAATACTTAAAGGAAATTATGTTCTTCATTCTGAGTAAATCAGAACAAAAGCAGCAGTATCTTAAATTAAGAGTCAATTATTAAAATGTCTTACAGCTTCAAAACTGTCACTTCATGTGAAGATGATACAGACAATATACAAAACGAATTATATTTTAACACAGAGTCACAGATCACTTTCAAACAGGCCACAATAATATTACATACATTTATATTAACTAAAGTATTTATTATATAATTAAAAATAACATTAACTTGACAATCATTTGGTCTTTATTACATATTTAGAGCGAAAAGCATTGAATAACTAATTTATACTCACCATTGACCATTAATACAGTTGATATTCTGCTAAAACTGAAGTTGCTGCTGTTGCTCCTGATCTTTAGTGTATATTCTCCAGTGTCTGTGGTTGTGATGTTTGTGATGGTCAGAGATCCAGTCTGATGATCCAGCTTCAGTCTGTCTCTGAATCTCTCTTTACATTCATCATATGAACAGATTTATCTCATTTCTCCAGTGGTTTTAGTGATTTGGATGTCATTAAAATATCATATCATTTCTTGTTGATTTGCTTCAGTATTAGTGTAAAAGACTGAATCTCCCTCCATCCCTCCAGACACACCTGGAGGCAGGAGGATCTAGAAAAATATTGATGGGGTGGCGAGAAGGAATTTTGAGGGGTGGAAACATATGGCAGACGTATATATACTGAATTTAGTCACAGTTATCACAGTTTGATGATAAATAGTATATGTACACACTACAAAAGGGCAGAGGCTGCCATTTACAAACTTAATCTCATGCAATCAATGTCTTGGATTTAAAACAGTTCATGTAAGGAACAAGTGACCGACTCCATAAGCACCACCACACTCGCTAATGCAGACAGTATGCATCAACTTTGAGAGAATTATTAAAGGTTCAGTGTTATCAATATGTCAGTTTATTATAAGAAACATAAGACTTTAACAGCCAATGACATTTACAGATGTGGAGACTAAACAGATTTTCTACTGTTTAGTGTTAATCACCATCTAACTCAACCAGTCAAGAGCTACATTTAGCCTTAGATGTTATATGAATATGGTCCCTGAAGCATAGGTTTTATAAGCTGACAATAATAATTAATAAATAAACATTATAGGCACAAATACAAATGTACTTTTAGAAATTGTTTTTGAAAAAAATATTTTGTTATTGTTTTGTCAAGTTTAAATTAAAACTCTACACTGTAAAATTTTTTTGCGTTAAATAACAGTAATTTTCTGGCAGCAGGGTGCCAGTAAAGTACTGTTAATTTACAGCTCTTAACCATTAATTTACCACTCTTATTTTTTAACAGTATTTTACCTAGAATTCTACCATGGAAATTAACTCCACTCCCACTGCTTCAAACAGTTCGAGTTTTTAAACTAGCATTCCTACGATGTTAGTACTATGAACTTATTTCATTTGAGTCCACTGAGAAGGAATATTTCTTACACCTTAATGTGCAGTAATAAAGTAACTAAATACATGACTTTTACTCAAATCACTGCAGCTCATTGTCAGCTGTATTACACATGTATGTGCTGAAGTACTTAACACAGAGATCACCACTGTATCAGTAACTCCACATTTACTGCCTTTATATAAAGCAGCAGAAGATCAGAAATTGTGGCTCATCATTGACTGAAGCACCGGCTCTACTCTACAGACACAATGGTGAACAACAAAACTACATTAAACTAAACGATCTCTTGTGCAAACACACACATTAATACAGTCAAGTTCAGTATTTACTCTCATTATCAGTGTATGACTTTGCCTAATTTTTTTCTATGGATGTTCACAAATATTTTAGTTAAATTAACTTTTTTTTTCATTTGTAAATCTGATGTTTACATTTTACAGTATATTACTGTTTTTCCTTGACTTGACGGCAAAAAACTGTAGAAAAAACACTTTTTTATGCTGGCAACCATTAATTTACGAGAAAGAACAGTTATTTACTGGCAGCAGGGTGCCAGTAAATAACTGTTTTCTACAGGTTGTTTCCTGTAAATTAATTACAGTTTATTACTGTTAAATTATGTTTCAATCTGTTTTTCTTCATCTTAAATCTTTAACCCTTTAAACCCCACAAGAAAATCCTCAGTTTTAAATGAACACTTATAATGTAGTGCACATCCTACAGAGTGTTAGAGTAACACTGAATCAGTGAAGTTAATGAGATAATTCGTGATTAATTGATGATTGAGCATTAGTGATAAACACCTGCAGAATCACTGAAGGAAAGAGAAACACAAGAACTACAAATGACTTCAGCCACAGCCTTAGATGAAATCAACTGAATAAAAGAATACATCAAATCTCTCAAGATCTAATTAAACAACTACTAAAACAGCTTCACTCAGATTCACATTACTAACCAGACTGACTTTATTTCTGTCAGATGTCTACAGAAGAACTTATGGAGAGTTAAATAGGTTTAGGTGTTTTTTTCACTACCATGATGGAGATCAGTGTTTACTTTAGTTGGGCTCTTGAACGTGACTTTCAACAACTAAGGTTTTTTTTCATGCTGTAACAATGCTCTTTGGAACCTGTTATAGCAAAACAAAAGTACACAGAAGAAATAAAAATCTGATATTGTTGTTTATAGATTGACAAGAACAAATACTATTATTTCTGATCTAATAATTGATACTACAGCATAAGAAGGAACACTGCTGAGCCATAAGTTATGAAAGACTGTTAAGAAAATGTCACTCATAATAAACAAAAAACCTTTGCTGAAATTCTTAGACAGAAACATCAAGAATCAAGCATGAATCACAACAATGGTGACAATCCACAAAATAAATAAACAGATCAGTTCTGAACTTCACAAAACATGCTACTAAAACTTAAGACAAATGCAAAATTATAAGCACATAAGAATTCAAGAAAATAAGTGAACAATTCAGGGGCATAATTTATCCATGCAAATGCATGCTGGGAATCATGGATGAGTTTTATCCTGTGCTGGTACCCAGCATGCATTGCATCATGAACCTTTTGATCGCACCATTGTTGAGATTCATATGCTGATTGTTGATGTCTCTCTTTGAGTGTTGTGAGGATTGCTGCCGAAATATTTCTTACCCAAAACTGTCATTAAATTCATAAATTCTGGTTATCACATTCAGGTTTAATCTTACAAAATTTTAGAAAAAAAAATTGTATCAGTAGCTCACATATTTCAACACCAAATAAATATTTGATTACCATGGCAACATGTAAGTCAGTCTAGCAGATTATGCCAGACAAAAACAGTCATAATCAGCTGACTATCAAAATTAATACTGCTGTAACAGATGTATCATTAAGATACAAATACAGCAATGAAACAAAACTTAACGATTACAAAGACAAGGGTCAGGAGCCCAACTAAAGCAAACACTGATCTCCACAATGGTAACGTCAAACGAAACAGTAACATTATCATCTAAATATCTGTAATTCTCAATAAGATCTTTCGATCTCTGATCTAATAGAAATAAAGTCAGTCTGGTTAGTAATGAGTGAAGTTGGTAAATCTTCAGTTGATTTCATCTAAAGCTGTGGCTGAAGTCAGTTGTAGTTCATGTAGTTCAATTCACTCATTAGTTTTCATTCTCTCTGTCAGGTGGACTATATTAGTAAACTCATGTAGGGAATAGTGAATGAGGGTGTAGGGTGTGATTTGAAACACAGCGCTGAGTGTCGACTTTGAATGTTGTTAATTTACGATATATGTATTCTTTTATTCAGTTGATTTCATCTAAGGCTGTGGCTGAAGTAATTTGTAGTTCTTGTGTTTCTCTTCCTTCAGTGATTCTGCAGGTGTTTATCACTAATGATCAATCATCATTAATCACTGAATTATCTCATTAACTTCACTAATTCAGGTTTATTCAAACACTCTGTAGTGTGTCACACATTATAAGTGTTAATTTAAAACTGAGGATTTTCTTGTGGGGTTTAAAGGGTTAAAGATTTAAGATGAAGAAAAACAGCATGAAACATAATTTAACAGTAGTAAACTGTAATTAATTTATCAGGAAAAACAGTAGAAAAGCAGTTATTTACTGGCACCCTGCTGTCAGTAAAACTGTTTTCTACGTTTCTTGCCTATTAATGGTTGCCAGCAAAAAAAGTGTTTTCTACAGTTTGTTGCCGTTAAGTCAAGGAAAAACAGTAATATACTGTAAAATGTTAACGCTCAGATTTACCAAATGAAAAAAAAGTTAATTTAACTAAAATATTTGTAAACATCCATAGAAAAAAAATTAGGCAAAGTCATACACTGATAATGAGAGTAAATACTGAACTCAACTGTATTAATGTGTGTTTGCACAAGAGAGATCGCTTAGTTTAATGTAGTTTTATTGTTCACCATTGTGTTGGAGTAGATCCTGTGCTTCAGTCAATGATGAGCCACTAAACTCTGATTTTCTGCTGCTTTATATAAAGACAGTAAATGTGGAGTCGCTGATACAGTGATGATCTCTGTGTTAAGTACTTCAGGACATACATGTGTGCTATAGCTGACAATGAGCTGCAGTGATTTGAGTAAAAGTCATGTATTTAGTTACTTTATTACTGCATATTAAGTGTTCAGTGGACTCAAATGAAATAAGTTCATAGTACTAACATGTAGGGAATGCTAGTTTTAAAAACTCGAACTGTTTGAAGCAGTGGGAGTGGAGTTAATTTCCATGGTAGAATTTACGGTAAAATACTGTTAAAAAATAAGAGTGGTAAATTAATGGTTAAGAGCTGTAAATTAACTAGTACTTTACTGGCACCCTGCTGCCAAGAAAATAACTGTTATTTAACTGCATTTTTTTTTACAGTGCTGTTAAAAATCGCTGTAAAAACGGCCAAATTCGACAGTAAAATACTGTTTTTCATTTAAACAGTGCATTCTGGGTAATATTCATTGTTTTCGAAGTAGCCTGCTGCTATATATACGTAAAATAACAACGTTCAAATTCGACACTCAGCGGCTGTGTTTCAAATCACACCTACACCCTCATTCACTATTCCCTACATGAGTTTACTAATATAGTCCACCTGACAGAGAGAATGAACACTAATGAGTGAATTCAGACAATGATCAACAGCTGCTGTTAATGAGTAGAATCACTGAAGAAAAAAAACATAACAAGACAAACACATGAAATACAACTGACTTCAGCCACAGCCTTAGATGAGGTGGAAGGGGTGGTGATGGCCTGGGGATAAGCGCATGCCATTGGTGGGAGAGAGCTGGGTTCGAATCCACTGAGACACCAATGTGTCCCTGACCAAGACACTTAACCCCTAGTTGCTCCAGAGGTGCAGCACCTCTGACATATATAGCAATTGTAAGTCGCTTTGGATAAAAGCGTCAGCTAAATGAATAAATGTAAATGTAGATGAAATCAACTGAAGATTTAAACGATCAACAAACAGCTTCACCAACTTCACACATTACTAACCAGACTGACTTTATTTCTGTCAGATCAGAGAACAGAGATCAAAAGATCTTTTGAGAATTAAAGAGATTTAGATGATAATGTTACTGTTTCGTTTAGCGTCACCATTGTGGAGATCAGTGTTTGCTTTAGTTGGGCTCCTGACCATTGACTTTACACTTTATTTTATTGCTGTATTTGTATTTTTATGATGCATCTGTTACAGCAGTATTAATTTTGATAGTCAAGTGATTATGGTTGTTTCTAACAGGCATGATCTACTAGACTGACTTAAAGTGTTGCTATAATAATCAAATATTAATTTAGTGTTGAAATATTTGAGTGAATGACACTTCAATTTAGTAAGATTGAAAAGTAGTGTGATAACCAGTATTTATGGATTTAACGACTAGTTTTAGTTAAAAAAGTATTTCGGAGCAGATCCGCAACACTCAAAGAGAGAAATCAACAATCAGCATATGAATCTCAACAATGGTGACAATCAAACGGTTCATGATGCAATGCATGCTGGTACCAGCACAGGATAAACTCATCCATGATTCCCAGCATGCATTGTGGCATGAATAAATTATGCCCTGAATTGTTCACTTATTTTCTTGAATTCTTATGTGCTTATAATTTTGCATTTGTTTTAAGTTTTAGTAGCATGTGTTGTGATGTTCAGAACTGATCTGTTCATTTATTTTGTGGATTGTCACCATTGTTGTGATTCATACGCTGATTCTTGATATTTCTGTCTAAATTTCAGCAAAGGTTTTTTTCATTTATTAAAAAAATCTGAATAAAAGAATACATCAAATCTCTCAAGATCTGATTAAACAACTACTAAAACAGCTTCACCAGATTCACATTACTAACCAGACTGACTTTATTTCTGTCAGATGTCTACAGAAGAACTTATGGAGAGTTAAATAGGTTTAGGTGTTTTTTTCACTACCATGATGGAGATCAGTGTTTACTTTAGTTGGGCTCTTAGACGTGACTTTTCAACAACTAAGGTTTTTTTTTTTTTTTTACGTGTTATAACAATGCGCCTTTGGAAATTGTTATAGCAAAACAAATGTCCACAGAAGAAAATAAAATCTGGTATTGTTGTTTATAGATTGACAAGAACAAACACTATTATCTCTGAACTAACTCCGTGTCTCTTCTCTTATTGATACTACAGCATAAGAAGATACACTGCTGAGCGTAAGTTATGAAAGACTGTTAAGAAAATTTCACTCATAATAAAAATAAAACCTTTGCTGAAATTTAGACAGAAAGATCAAGAATCAGCGTATGAATCCACAACAATGGTGACAATCCACAAAATAAATAAACAGATCAGTTCTGAACATCACAAAACATGCTACTAAAACTTAAGACAAATGCAAAATGATAAGCACATAAGAATTCAAAGTGTCGACTTTGAAGCGTTGTTAATTTATGATATATAGCAGCAGGCTACCTTTCGAAAATGATGAATATTACCCAGAATGCACCGTTTTAATGAAAAACTGTATGTTACTGTCGAAATTTGGCCGTTTTTTACAGCGATTTTTTTAACAGTGTATACTCTCAGCTCATCCTCACATGTATAAAATGTAGTAAAACATGGTTTCACTGACAGTAATGTAGTAGTAACTATAAAAAATTACAGAAGATCTCTGTGAAATCTGTGTATTTTATCATGCAGAATGTAATTCATGATTCATTCCAAAGCTTCATTTATTTGATCCAAAATACAGCAAAAACAGTAATATTGTGTAATATTTTTACAATTTTAAATAACTTTTCTATTTGAATATATTTTAAAATGTAATTTATTTTTGTGATCAAAGCTGAATTTTCAGCATCATTACTCCAGTTCAGTACTCTTCAGTGTCACGTGATCCTTCAGAAATGCTTTTCACTGCAACTGTACTTTTCACACTATTTTTATTTATTTTTTCATTGCTGGCTTATTTTAGGGAAATTGTAGTGAATAAGAGACCTTCAAGAGACCAACATCCCTGGTCCACCACAGTATCAAATTTTGCCAGGTATGGCGATACATGTTGGATATGTTATAGTAACGGTATGGCTATAGTTTCTTATAATCTGGAATTGAGTTGGACATAATTACTTAAATTATATTTCAAAAAAGTTTGTCAAAATACTTGACTCATTGCTCACCTTCCCTCTTCTCAATGTCATTCATAATCATGTTAACCAAATAATACAAATTAGCTTATAAAACCAAACAGAATAGCTAAAAAGAGAATATATATAATTGATATAAAAAAGGGAGGTGCCCTTTTCAGTTTCAGCACATGCCCCTCAAAGGTCTGTGCACAGCCTTGAACGGCGTGGTGACATCAAACAGCGTAGCACAAGCCTAGGGTTGGTTCGGTGGAAAAAAAATCGGAAGGTTTGGCCAAAACAAACCCTGTCAAAAGCCCAGTATTCGGCTGAATCCAAATCCATCCCTTCTACCAACCACAACCTGCTGGTTCATGACAGTCATCAGCAGATGTTGGTGTTTTACAACAACAGCTAATAAACAGGGCCAATTTGGGCCCTGTCCCAAATCGCACACTAAACCCTCATGGTCTTCCTCTGAGTCTGCACCTTTTGTGGACGTAAAGCTGCTTTGACTGTCTGGTAGAAGTCTGCCATGGGAGCTCAACCCAGTGTGGCCCTCGACAGAAGTGCAATTCCAGGGTGCATAATGGCTGCAAATGGGGCACCTCAGCGAGTACCCTTTTGAATGCTAAAATTATGGGACACCGCTAGCGCCATTGTAAGTCCCCAAGACTGAAAGTGCACATGAAGTGTTTTATTGTGTCCTAAATGATACACTGCACACTTATGCTATGTACTGTCATTTATTGTATGAATTTTAGCACATGACGCTTTTTTTCAGATGGAACACTTTTATATTATATTATATTATATTATATTATATTATATTATATATATTATATTATATTATATTATATTATATTATATTATATTATATTATTACAGAGAGAGGTATTTGCCAGTCAAAGTGGCATTAAGTCTTGAATGAAGATCACACAGGTTTATTAGGGTGCCATTTTATTTGGGACATGCACTGTTTGCTATTTTAGTAAAAGTAAAAGTGCTTGTGTAACATTGAAGTTAAACCCACGTTACATTAGACATTTATAATAAATAGGACAAGTAAGTGAAGCCTTAATATAGGCAAAACAGGCCTACACTATGCCCCTTACAGTGACTATATGACTTTCTTGATTGCCTGAACTCATCAAGACACAAATAATACAAATAGCAGAAGAACATCTCTGATTTAAACATTCACTCATCAGACAAACCTACATGAGTCTCAAGGATGATCATGTACATCCTGAATCATATATGCCCTCATTCTTATTCACACAACAGTGTTCCACTATATTTACTGAACAAAGGGAGAGATAATTAATTTAATGATATTACATGTTTTGTTCAAAATATTGCATGTGTTTTCAAATTTACTCTTGGATATCCCAGGATTATGTGAATATATCAGTATCATTAGCATCTGTTTAGAGATAGACTCATGATAATAATTTGCTCCATTTCTGAGATTTGGCCAAATCTGAACTATAAGTCAACCAGCCCATTGTAAACTTACTAAAACCTTAAGAAAATAGCAATAACAATAAGAATAAAACACAGTAACAAATCAAATATTTATTTTGAGCAATGGGTGAAAAATTCAAAATGTAATTCTAAACTTGTTGTATGATTATTTAGTTTTTATTGGTTCTCTGCCTCTTTGTCAGAGACAGTTAATGTTTTTTTTTTTTTTAGATTTCTGTAGATTAAAGGGTCTAAAAAGTTTCTCATAGAGGCAGGAAGACACTGTTCAGCTACAAACTGATCACATGTTCTGAATGTCCACTCTCACCTACACTGTAAAAGTGATACTCTATATTTACTCAATTAAATTGTGGCAACAGATTACAAGCAATATTGTTAATTACATTTAACACATTAGAATTAATTGGAATTAATAAAATGAGATGCTTGAAAGAAATTATTCAAAATGAGTAAAATAACATAAAAAAATAATTAAAATATATTTAAAAATATCGGTTTTGTTGGATAAACGAGAAGCACCCAGCTGCAGCCTGCATATAGAGGGGGTGGCACAAATTAACCCCCATACCTACTGTGATTGGTTTGACCATCTTTCATAGGCATACATGATAGGAAATGCGTGTGTAGTTGGTGTACACTGTTAAAAATAATACATTATATTTAGTTAATAAAATTGTGGCAACAGATTACAAGCAATATTATTAATTAAATTTAACACATAGAATTCATTAGAATTAATCAAATGAGATACTTAGAAATTAACCATTCAAAATGAGTTAAATAGCACAAAAAAATAAGCTAAGTTTAAACAAATAGAAACAACAACAAAAAAATAACATTTCTTTAAGAAAAACAACACACTATGAACATTATGTTATGCATACCAGGCCAGTAGTTGGCACTAAGAAACACAGCCCAAAAATGTAATTTACAAAGTCATGTTTTAGTTGATTACATGGAGATGATACAGGCATCATGTTCAAAAGCTCATGTTTTCAAGCTACCAAAACTGGAGACACCTGATGTTAACAAACAAAATCACTGCAGGAGAATAATCTAAATTTTGGTTACCATTACGGTGGTCAGTGTTTGCTGTAGTTGGGAACTTTACCCTTAACCTTTCAAACAAAACTTTTTTTGGTTGCTGTAATTGTGAGATTGCCGCTAGATAAGCCAATAAAGAGTAAGATCAGGTGGTGTTGTTTGTTTTGACAGCATATGGTCTGGATTTCAGTTGTCCTATGTTTGAACAGCATAAGGTCTGGACATTTAAAAAAAAAAAAAAAATTTTATTTAGGCACACAAACATCAAGAATCAGCCTGAGAATCTCAACAATGGTGACCATCAAAAATCTTGCTGCACTGCATTCTGGGTGCCACCAATCAAAACTAATTTATGGATCCCATCATGCTGTCTGTCACCATTCTTGAGAATCATATGCTGGTTCTTGATGTCACTTAGTGCCAAAGAGAAAGTTTCCCTTCTCCATCGCATTTTTTTTTCTTAATCAGAATTCTTAAATTCTGGATTTCACATAAAAATCCAGGTCTTCTATTGCAGAATTACAGATGTTGCTTTAATGAATGTCAATTTGTCTCAGAGAACAGGCTCAATTTATAATGCTCAGGCCAAACAAAGATTGTGCTAGATTATGACCAGGACCACCGCAATACTGTCAGCAAATCTAGCTGTTATAATTCAGTTACAACAGCAGTACAAAATGTAACATTAAAAGTCAAGGGTCAAGAGCCCAACTAAAGCAAACACTGACCACTATAATGGTAACCCTATAAATGTACCTTTTTTTTCCTTCAGAGATTCTGTTTGTGAACCTTAGGTGTCTTCAATAACTTTTGGGGACTGAAGACACAAACTTCTGAACATGATGCCTGTATCATATCTATTTAAGCAACAAAAATGTGAACATGTATAGTGTTTCATGATCCCCAACTACTGGCCTGGCATATATAACATAGTATTCTTTAGCATAGTGTTTTTGTTTCTGTTTTCAATAAAATCAATATTTTTGTGAAAATTTTAATTAATTTTTTCATGTTATTCTACTCATTTTTAATGGTTGGTTGTAACCATCTAATTTGATTATTAATAATTAATTATAAAGTGTTAAATTTAATTAATAATATTGAATGTAACATTTTAAACAATTTTATTGAGTAAATAAAGTGAATCATTTTTACAGTGTACATGAGGTTTGAACACCAACAGATCAAAACACATTTCTACAGAAATCAGACCACAGCAGGTTTCAGTTTGACTCAGATGAACGTTAGTAAACTGGCCCTGAATTTCAACTTTGTTTTAGTTTTTTTTTTCATACACAAAAAATAAAAATAAAATTAATATACAACTTTGTTTTAGTTTTGTTTTTTTCCATACACAAAAAATAAAAGAAAATTAATATACACATTTTTAAATATCATGTTGGTTATGTTCTATTTCATCATGAAATGTAGTTCATCCATAATTTACACAATATTTATATACTTTTAGCCAACGCAGTCACATATTTACACATAATTATCTTACAAAACATAGGCTCAGTGATAAAAAATATAGACTATTTTAACCCATTAAGAAGAGTTAAAGTCTTATTTAGTGTCAGAAGCACTATAACATTATATCATATGTTAATGCAGCGTGTGAACTAGGAGGGTCAAACTCTCTCAGGGAGGATTCACATCAGGTTCAGTGTTTTCAGCAGATCGTCTTATTACATCAGACTCTGAACAACTGAAGAAAATGTTTCATATTTTTGTTTTGTTCAGTTTGTGCTGCTGTCATCTGATTGGTAAGTTATAACAGTATTTTATGGCTTTGATTACATGAATTATTTGTGCAACGTCTAGTTTAAATCAGGTGTCCATTCTGAATTTTAAAGTTCAGGCCTGGAACAGTAATGAAACCAAAATGTTAAAACTCATTGGATTTAATAATATACTGTATATCTCACCTTACAGTTAATTTTTGTGTTTCTGCTGTTCTGGATGTTCTTCAGTTCACATTTAAAAGTTACAAACAGCAAATTAATTCATCTTTGTAAACCATTAAGAGTCTTAATCTGTGTAAAACTTCTTTACATTATCCAGGTGTGTGTTGTGTTGAGATGGTGTCAGTGACGGAGGGAGATTCTGTGCTTCTACACACTGATGTTACTGCAATACATGAAAACGGCGACATACTGTGGAAATTTGGAGCTAACAACACTCTGATCGCTCAAATCAATAGAGGGAAACAAATCTTCCCTGATGAGAGATTCAGAGACAGACTGAAGCTGGACAGACAGACTGGATCTCTGACCATCACAAACATCACAACTCAACATGCTGGACTCTATGAAGTAAAGATAAAGTGGAACAACACGGTCAACAAAAACATTCAGTGTTTCTGTCTATGGTGAGTAGAGATCATTTGCCCTATTATTAGTCTTTCATTATTCTTCTTCATTATTCAGTCAGTATTATTTTTCTTAACAGCATTCTTTGGATAATTTTGATTTACCACAAAAGAAAAAAATATGTTCAAGTAAATGGGACCAAATATTATATTTGGAAATTAAACACACACACATAAACATTTCTGTTAAAACTTGTATGTTATGTTATATTTAACTTAACAATACATTAAGTGATTTTTCAAATTTTCAATTAAACATCTTGAAGATCTTATTTGCTTCCATTGTATGTGCTGTAACCATTAAAAAATGAAAGAAAGAAAGAGAGAGAGAGAGAAGAGAACGAAAAATAAGATGAAAAGAACAAATGCTGTTGATTGAGTTTAACTATGAATGAACACAGATTATTTTTTAACTACTTAAAGTGTGAGATGACAAAACACTCTCTGATTGTCAACACACTACACTGAAAATAAGATTGATCTTGGCATGTATCCATATTACTGCTTGTTCTCTTAATTTTCAGCCCATCTGCAATCTAACATTACCAGAGCCAGAGATTCTCCACAATGTTCTTCATCATCATCATCAATATATTGTTCATTGCTGTGTTCAGTGGTGAATGTGGGTCATGTGACTCTCTCCTGGTACAAAGGGAAACAGTTTATTGTCCAGCATCAGTGTGTCTGATCTCAGCATCAGTCTCTCTCTACCTCTGGAGGTGGAATATCAGGAGAAAAACAGCTACAGCTGTGTGATCAACAATGCCATCACAAACCAGACCACACATCTGAACATCAGCAAACTCTGTCACACATGTTCAGGTAAGTCGATTGTGCATGAGTTTATGCCTGTGGTTGAGCTGATCTGATCTCAGTTTCATGTTTTATTCCTCAGACTACACTTATGTCCACTGTTGTGATTCTGCTGAAGCTGTGATCCGATTGGTCGTCACTGCTCTGGTGGCTGGCTGCTGCAGCTGCTGCTGTTGTTCTGGTTTATGACATCAGATCCAGAAGAGCTGAACAAGATTGAATATATTCCCACAACTAGAACCGAACGCTTTTATACGGAAGTTCTAAGCGCCATGGATTATATTTTTTCCTCCTTTGTTATAACGACTTAATTTTCTCATTATCTCCACATACGAACATTTGTTTTCTCGTTATAACGACATGACAGTTTTATTGTTGCTACAGTAATGAACTCATCTTTGACAGGCATCTGATGGACACCCATGCAGGCGCTCTTACTGCAGCCTATATTTCAGCAAATTTTGCTTAGCCTAGGTAATAACGTCAACAATACTGTACATAAATAAAGGCTGATCAATCACTGTTGATTTTTCCAGAGACAGTCACCAAATGTTTTGTTTTGTAATTAACATGTTTACTGTGAATGGCAAAACGCAAACCGAGCTGAGCGCCTTCAGAAGGATGCAGAACTATTCTAACATCTTTTAGAGCTGATAGAATTCAACTCACTTTTAATTTTCCTTTATTTAAAATAAAATTATATTAAAAATTATGCTGCATTATATGCTGACAGATATCATGTGTGTTACAAGCTTTTGTTTGAAAAGAGCGTTCATGGTATGCGTGTAGTGTATATGTGTGTGCAGAAAAAACGATTACATTATAAAACAAAACTGGATTAAATTAGCCTATGCACTACATATACATCACATTTCTCATCAATATGATTAACAATAAAGATTATTAATAAGGAAAAGAAGCACATCACAAATAGCCTACATCATTCAATCCTGTTCAACCTTAGATAAACAGAACATCTCCGCTTTTAACTACCTAATCATGTGCCTAAAAGAAGCACAAATAAAGATATAGGTACAAACAGAATATAGTGAGTCAACCTTGGTTTTGATAAGCAGTTATTTTATGACACAGAACGCTTGGTGAAAATCATGCATCTAGCAAGAACTTAATACACAAAATAATCATATTGATTCAAGCATTTAACATTTGTAACCCCAGAGTGCAGTCTGGACGATGGGACGGGCGACACCGAGGAGGAGGCACGCGTCGCCCATATTTGTGTTCCCGCCTTTGACATTTTCCTCCGAGCCAGCAGGGGGCAGTTTGCGTTGAAACAAACAGAAGCGGTGGCAACTACAGCAGCAGAGTAATAACGCTATTCCCTTGATTGCTTGAGGAGAGTAAAAGTGGTTGTGTAAATATCTTATAATATGAAATGCGATGTTGATCATTTATTTATCCATAGTACGTTCAATTTGAATAATTATTGTTAATAATTGTTATAAATTGCTCATTTTATTGTTCTTTGTGGATTGTAACAGTACACTCTGTACATGGCTTTAGTTCATAGGTTCGATTTTACAGAGGTATGTCATTACATTTGTCAAGTTATTTGAACAGACATGCATGATTTTTGTGTGTATATTATTATTATTATTATTTTTTCAGGATGACATGATCAGGAGGTGGTGGTGTTCTGTTCTCCTGGACAGCTTTACTCGCAAATGTATGTAGCTGTTTGAATGTTGCTACATGAAACATTACTCTGTACTATATCTAGCAATATACCTACCTCTTGACATTTGTTCTTTTAGAGCTCAACCACTGAGGGGAGGAACTTCACCATTCACCATGACTTCAGGCAGAGTCCAGCAAAGCAGGTTATTTGTGCACATACATTCATTAAGAACTAATAATTACATATGTGTGTACATGCAGAGGTATTTTAGTTATTACAGCTACATAGTTGTTCAGATATGAAATTGGTATTATGTACAAGTACTATATTGGTCAGCACTGTGGATTATTTAATATATAGCTATCAGTTAACATCAGCATCAAAGACATTTAAAAACATTTCAGCTTAATTCATTTTCAGCGAGTTTTTAAATAACTTCTGTTTCATGCGATCTAATGTGGATTTTGTTCACCATATAAGACAGAAATATTTATATTCAATGTAAAGATCTTCATGTGGATCATGCATACAAATATATACAAATATCTCACTGGATTATTACAATTAATGGCAAAATGAATGTGTGGAAATGTAAACTAATATATCCTACTGACACACAACAGCAAAAGATATAAATAATTGGCTTAAAACAGTTTTTTTCTATGTGAAAATACTAACATGCCTAATACTTCTGCACAGTACTGTATATATTAACATTTTATTAGTGTTGTTATAAAAGAATGAGTATGCAGTTGTGACAACAATCTATAGAGTTTTAATGAGAGTTTTAAAGCAAGGTTGTCTGTATTCAGTGTTTATATAATGTTTAATAACTTTTATATACATGTATAAATAAACCTATGTGTAAGAGCCTATTTTGATTAGATTCAGTTTTTGAATATTTTGTTTGAATTTGCTTCATTTGTAATCTTACTTTATGTTACCATTTGGATAAATATTCTGTTAAAATATGTAATATGTTAAAATTGTTTACTGGCTCTTTAAGAATCACGACTGTGAAAGCTTTGCGGCAGTGCGCTCTTTGGAATACAGTGGAGTTGCACAGTTTTTCTTTTACCACATCCGTGATATTGAAGATTTAAGATCATATTTTAGCTTTTTTAATTTTATTTGTTTTATTGGAACTGACAATCAAGATTAAGGAAGATATTTTATCAGAAAAACAGGATTACGTGGATTGTTTTATTGGACACGGAGCGAGTGAAACCAAAACCAGAAACTAAACGCGCACTCACATTAGTAAAGAAAACTGACTCCTGAAGGATAAGGACGTGTTTGACACGAAGATATGTGGATGTTTTACGGAACAGTGGATCTTACAGGTACATGTTATGTGGGTGTTCGTTGGAAAAGGACGTTATAGGATTACCTCAGGAAGCGCGAGCCTTATCTACCCGCAATCTAATGGCGCAGTTTCTGTGGAAGATTTCAGAAAAAAAAAAAAAAAAAAACTTTAAACGTGATACTGCACAGTTCAACAAATGATATAAGGAGCAATTAATCATTCGTTTTGATGCTTTAAAACTAAGAATGGATAAAATACAGAAGATTAATGAGGATTGCACTAGTGCTAAAGGCCAATAAAATGATGGAGAAAGCAAAGGAAGAAAGATTGCAAAGGCTTTTGCAGTCAAAGGAAAGCTAAACTTGCTCAGCTCACAAGTAAATCTAAGGAAATTGAACAACTTAGGATGATTCTGCACATATTGACATTGTTGAACTAAACTGGAAACTGAGTACAAACATTTGTATAAAGACTTCTGATCAGCTGAATCAACTGTTGAGGATACATATCTGATGAAGATTATGCAAAGGACCAGCTACATGGTTTGAACCAAGAGTCAGCTCATGTGAAAGATTTATTAATGCAGTCAACAGGTGGATGAAACAGGTTGCAGAAAATGCTGAGCAAGCAATACAGTGTGATCTAGAAGTGAATCCTGATGATAGCATTTCCTCTGTGTCAGTGACTTCCAGTAAGAAACATAAGAAACATGGGTCAGTAGATGGCAGATCTACAGCTTCTACAACTTCTTCTGCGAATATCTGCTGAAGCAGAAAGAGACTCACTGCTTGTTAAACATGCTGCATTGAAGAAGAAACAAGCTATTGAGCGACAAGAGGCTGAACTAAAAGCAAAAGGGAAGAATTTGAGCTAGAAGTTGCCTTGCAGTGTCAGATGCTAAGATTAAGTTATTAAGCAGTATGAAAGTTGTACGGTCTTCAGCAGTAAGTCACAAGGGAATGGATCTGGAAACAGGTAGCATAACACCTCGTGAAGATGTACTGAAACAGGAAAGTCTGCTTGATAATGTTTTCAACCTCTTAGGACCACAGTCAACTAATAACTCCATCCCAAATGAGCCTTCTACAGGGTAGAGAGGAACGTGGTTGGTACATTATGTAATGCTATGGAGCGACAAGCCAGCATCACTGAGTGCTTGAGTGAAGCATCAAAAATGTCCATGCTTCCCTTCAATGACATACCTATTTTCAAAGGAGATCCTCTCGATTATAAGCTGTTCATTCGAGCCTGAACATGGCTTGAAGAGCGTGCCGATAATGATAAGAACCGTTGTACTTCATGGAACAGTACACGACTGGAAAGCCTAAGGAACTGGTTGTAGCTGTCTACATATGAATCAGCAGAAGGCTATCTTAAGGCAACGCCACTTACAGAGAGCATTTTGGAAATGAGTATCAGATTCAGGCATACATGAGCAAAGCTCTACACTGGCCATCCATCAAACCCTGAGATGGAGAAGCACTTCACTCCTTTTCATTGTTTCTGTCAGGATGCTGCAATGCAATGTCAGATATAAGTTACATGGAAGAGATGGATAAATGCAGCAAATCTAAGAGCCATCGTGGTGAAACTTCCATTCAAATTAAGAGAAAATGGCGTCGGTGGCATGTGATATTCAAGAAGCTGAAATGCTAGAGTGAAGTTCAAAGATTTAGTTGATTTCATTAATAAGCAGGCAAGGATTTCTCTCCATCCAGTGTTTGGAGACATAAAAGATAGTTCAGCAGCTAAAGGACATGACTAAGTCACAAGCAGAGAGCAAAGCTTATAAAAGGCTGTAACAAAAGGGTCTTCACGACTATGCTGACCAGTTGACAAAAGGTTGGAAGATGATGACACACTTCGGTTCAAAGATCGCAAAATAAACATGCCAGCAACCAGAAGAAACCATGTCTTTTTGTAAAGTTACTGCAACACAATCTGGAATCCTGTAAAAGATTGAGGAAAGCAAGACACATCAAGAGAAAATTGACTTTTGAACAAAGGATTGTGTTTTGGCTGTTTAAAGCATGGTCACATGAGCAAACAATGCAAAGATAGAATGAGCTGCAGTGAATGTTCTTTGCCACATCCAACCATACTGCATATGAAAGTCGAGGAAACTCTTGTCTTCAGAGGAGACAAAATGGATAGCTGTGAAAGAAACAGTCTGTTACTAGTGCACTAGTCTGTGCAAAAAGGAGCCTTAGAAGTGGAGGCGAAGATAGCCTGTGAGACTGAATGTACTTGTCAAGTTGTTCCTGTACAAGTTAAGACTACTAAAGGTCACAACTGTTCTAAAGCGTTATGCCTTTCTACCCAGGAAGTTCAGATACTTTTGTACAGAGCGTTGATTCTGAGCTGAAAGTGAATGGAAGAAAAGACGATATACTTCTAAAACCATGGGAGATGAAAAACAAGTCAAAACTCACATAGTGTCTGGGTTGGAGATTAGTAGTCTAGATGGTGGCGAGTTTGTTCCACTTCCAGGCGTCTTCACACAGAAAACAATTCCAGTTCACAAGAGTAACATTCCACAGCAAAGGATTTGGAGAGATGGCCATTATCTTAAAGGGTTTGTCTCCCTAGTATTGAAGCAAAAAGTGGACTACTAATAGGGAGCTAATGTGCCTGAAGTCATGGAGCCTTGGCAAGTTATTAGTAGTAAGAGACAATGGACCTTTGCTGTTAGGAACCAAGTTGGGCTGGACAGTCAATGGGCCTCTGGAATAGTAATGATGTCACAAGAAAGGAAGGTGTGCTCCAGTTGCGGTGAATGCATATCAGTAGCCAGATTAGAAGACTTGTGGCACAGCAATTCAAGCAGGATTTCCCTGAAGCAGAAAAGGATGATCAATGGAAATGTCCAAGGAAGACCTCCAATTTATGAAAATGATGTCTGAGGTCAGCTAGCTTGTAGATGGTCATTACAGCTTTGCCTGCCTTTGAAGAACAAGGCTATTCAGATGCCAAATAATCGTGTGGTGGCTGAACAACGGCTCTAATTTGAAAGAAAATTCATCAGAAATCCTGATTTCACACAGAGTTATACATCTTTCATGAACAGTCTCATCAAAAATGATTATGCTGTTGAGCTCACAAAAGACAACCACAAGAAAACCGATGGCAAAATATGGTACATACCTCACCATGGGGTGTACCATCCGTCAAGCACAAACTGAGGGTTGTTTTTGACTGTGGGGCATCAGTATCAAGGGATATCGTTGAACCAACAACTTTTACAAGGTCCCAACCTCACAAGTAATCTTGTTGGGTGTCATTACAAGATTCAGACAAGAAAGGATCAGCCTTTATGGCAGATGTGGAAGCTATGTTCCACCAGGTTGCAGCGATGCATGAAGAGGATTCAAATCTTCTTAGGTTCCTGTGGTGGCCTCACGGAGATTATAATGGACTTGGTGGAACATAAAATGGTTGTCCACTTATTTGGCTACTTCTTAGCCCAGCTAGCCAGCTTTGCTTTGAGGAGGTGTGCTGAAGATCCACGCACACTGTTTCAAACCTGATGTTGCTGATGCTGTTCTTGAAATTTTATGAATGACTGTTTAAAGTCCACAGCCACTGAGACACAAAGCCATGAGTTATATCATGGTCTGCGAGCAATATGTTCCAAAGGAGGTTTTAAGCCTGGTCAAGTGGACAAGCAACATGCGTGCTGTGCTGGCAGCTATCCCTAAGAATGAATGGGCTGATGGGTGAAAAACTTGGATCTTGATCAGGGAAACACTGCCAATGGAAAGAGCATTGGGCATCCACTGGAATGTCGAGTCAGACACATTTCAATTCAAAATAGTCATTAAAGATCGTCCATTCACTTTCGGCGGGACTGCTCTCAATCGTCAGCTCTATCTATGACCCATTGGGGTTTCTTTGCACCTGTAAGTGTTACCAGCAAAGATGATCCTGCAGGATTTATGCAGACTGAAAATAGGGATGGGATGATGATCTTCCAGAGCAAGCAAAACAAAGGTGGACAGACTGGCTCAGTGGACTTCATCAGCTTGAAGAGTTCAAGGTGAGCAAATGCATTAAACCAGCAGATTTGGAGAAACTGTTGTGACAAGCTCCATCACTTAGCAGATCGACAGGTGAAGATGCAGTATGGTACAGCAAGCTATCTCTTCTACAGTAATCAACAGGACCAGTGCACTGTGCACTGTGATGGGAAGTCCAGAGTTGCCCTTTAAAAGGCCTACAATTCCACTGAATGGAACTGACAGCTCTGCGACAGTTGCCACAAAAAATGGATCTGATGTTAAAGGAGAGTTACAGCTGAAACTTAAACCTTCAGTCTTCTGGACGGACAGCACAGCTGTACTTAAATATCTCAGAAATGAAAGCACAAGATTCAGAACATTTGTGGCGAACAGAGTCACAACAATTCTGAAGGCCTCAAAGATCGAACAGTGGAACCATGTTAGAACTGGCTCAAATCCAGCAGATTGTCCTCGAGAGGGCAAAAAGGTCAACACTTTCATGCAAAATGAAAAATGGATCTCAGGTCCAAAATTTCTTTACCAATCCACAGATGAGTGGCCAAAGAGCATGGAAGAAATTATAATATCTGCAGATGATCCAGAGATCAAGAAGTCTGTGTTGGTCAATTCAGTACAGACCCAACATATCACAGTTCTGTTAGACAACTGATGGATCATTTCTCCTCTTGGATAAAGCTTGAGCATTGTAGCATGGATTCAAAATTTAAGACCATGCTGTTGGATCTTATACAAAGAAAGACACTTACTGCTGCGGAGAATCTAGTCAATTCAAATAGCGGCAATCAGATAGTGAACAAAGGATGGGAAGACATCAAAGCTAAATGGAAAGGAAGAACATCTCAGTTGATGATTTGGAGGAGGCTGAGCTTGAAATAGTGAAGGTCACTGTCAAGAGAGAAGTTTGCTGAGGAGATATCAGCTCTACAGCGTGGGCAAAGCTCATAAAGAGAAACAGTTGATTTACAGGTTAAACCCCAGTTGCACAGTGAAGTTTTCGGCGTTGGTGGAAGACTTAGCAATGCTGCTATGCGGAAGAAAGCAAGTCGCCCCGTATGATTATTCCAAAGGATCTTCATGTCACCAACTTAATCCCAGAATATTCATGAGAAAACAGGACACAGTGGCAGAAATCACATGACTTCTGCACGCAACAGAAATACTGGATACCAGGTGCCAAATCTGCAATCAGAAAAATTCTGCACAATGTGTTATTTGTCGCGTTTACATTCCCTCAACAGGAAAGCAAATAATGGCAGACTTACCATCAGACAGGGTGTTACCAGATGATCCACCTTTTACAAGAGTAGGTGTAGATTACTTTGGACCATTCATGGTTAAAGCGTGGAAGAAGCATTGTCAAGAAATATGGTGTTATCTTCACTTGCTTAGCATGTGCAGTGCATATGCAGTGGCTTCTTCATTGGATACTGATTCTCCGTATAAATGCTATACGCGATTTGTAGCCAGAAGAGGACAAGTGAAAGTTATCAGGTCAGACAATGGGACCAATTTTGTAGCTGCCGAAGCTGAATAAGACAATCCATTGAAAAATGGAACACGAAAAGATTCAGGACCATCTCAGCCAGCAAGGAATTAAGTGGGTTTTCAATCCTCCCACTGGGTCTCACCATGGCGGGGCATGGGAGAGATTGATCACGCTCAATAAGAAAAATCCTTAATGCTACAATCAAGAGAACAAGTTCTTGATGAGGAATGCCTTCAAACTGTTTTCTGTGAGGCAGAGGCTATATATTAACAGTCAGTCCAATAACAGCAACATCAAGCGGCAGTAACGATCTGGAAGCTTTGACTCCAAATCACTTGTTGTTACTCAAGACAAAACCATCGTTGCCTCAGGACTGTTTGACAAAGACAACCTGTATTCTAGACTAAATGGAAACAGGTGCAGTATGTTTCTGATTTGTTTTGGAAGCGTTGGTGTCGTGAATATTTGCCACAACTACAACAGAGACAAAGTGGAATAACACAAGAAGAAACTTCTCTGTTGGAGACATTGTTCTGTAGTTGATGACTCCTCTAGAAATTCCTGGATGTTAGCAAGAGTTGTTGAAACTATTCCTGACAAGAAGGGTCTCGCTTCGACAAGTCCGCATTAAAACAAAACCAACATTTTGGAAAGACCCATAACAAAACTTTGCCTGTTGCAGGAGGCAGAATGAGTAGTGAAGGCAATATGTCTATAGGAACCTAAATTTGTGTTGCTTTGGACTTTAAGAATTTACATTGGATATTAAAATAATATGGCTCCTTCTGTATACATTTAAGTAATTGTTTCAAAGAGTTTGAGAACAATTAGGGGCCGTAATGTAAGAGCCTATTTTGATTAGATTCAGTTTTTGAATATTTTTGTTTGAATTTGCTTCATTTGTAATCTTACTTTATGTTACCATTTGGATAAATATTCTGTTAAAATATGTAATATGTTAAAATTGTTTACTGGCTCTTTAAGAATCAGACTGTGAAGCTTTTGCGGCAGTCGCTCTTTGGAATACAGTGGAGTTGCACAGTTTTCTTTACCGCATCCGTGATATTGAAGATTTAAGATCATATTTTGCTTTTTAATTTTATTTGTTTTATTGAACTGACAATCAAGATTAAAGGAAGATATTTTATCAGAAACGGATTACGTGGATTGTTTTATTGGACACGGGCAGTGAAACCAAAACCGAAACTAAACGCGACTACACACTATGTATGTTTTGATTCAACAGCTTCCCTGCACTGTAAAAAATAAGTGTAATTTTAACTGTAAAATTTTGTAAAAGCACTGCAGGAAAAAACTGATAATAGGTTAACAGTAAGTTCCATACTATATACAGGGAAAAACTGTAAAAGATCTAACAAAGCATTTAATGTAAATTTACAGTAAAATTCTGTTAATTATACAGCTTTAGAAGTAAAAAAGAACAAATCAATGTATAATTTACAGTCTAAAACTGTAAACTGATATTCCCAGAATTCCCTCATGACACTCCACGCTTGAAAGTATTTTGTTTAAATAATCATGTTTTAAATAGTGCTTGTTATCAGTTATGTACATTTGAGCTTTATGTTACATCTTCTGTTGCTTAATGAAAGTTTTTGCATTATTTAAGTATCCCGTGTGTTACCATGATGGTGTTTTGTGTTTCCATAAATGTGCACCTTCTATATGTTAATATATACTTCTGCTTGTGGTGAAGCTACTTGTGATGAGCTTTGATACTTCATGTGGCTTTCTCTTATACAGTACCATCTTTATTATTATGGTGGTTGTCAGTATTTTCAAGGTACAAAACAGATTTAATTTTGTGTGTTGTTGAATTTACTGGTTTATATTCACATTTTCTTGTTTGTAAATTACAGCTTTATATTGTAAAGTTAACAGTTTTGACGTAAATGTGTTTACAGTTTTCTGTATTTTACAAAATTATTCTGGCAACACAGCTGCCAAAAAGTTTTGTAAAAACAACAAGAAATTTTTACAGTGTGGAAATTCTCAGGGAAGTTATTTTGTCGTGGTGACTCTGCATATTTGACACTTTCTCTGGTTTGCAGATGGTTTAGGGATGTGCTCAGTTTTCGGAAAGCGCACAGTTTGCCTGGATAGACAGTAAGATTTCCCGCTTTAATGCTCATTCTCAATTGAATTTTGTAGTAGAAGGCTGTTAAACTTTTTTGTATTATTATTATTATCTTTCATGTATTTTGTCTTTACACTATAAGTTGTGGCCAACTGGAAGAATTGTCCTCCTGTCTCCTGACCGGAACGAGTTTAGACGGATGTACAGCATCAGGGAATGCTTGCAGTGCAGAGCCCTTTTCAAGTTTTACCCACCAGGGTACAGGGAAGAGACCGGCGGTGATCTTCTGGGCTTTTGTTTACACAGGATTTTGTTCCAAGGACTTTTTTTTTTTTTTTTGGCATGAAACACATTTGTGTGTTAAGTTCATTGAAGGGAAATAGAGAATGGACTGAAATCAACTGGTTTTGATGTATTAATTGATGTCATTTAAAGTTAAACTTTGCAGTGTATAATGTTTTAATAAAAAGCTATGGAAAACACGGCATGACAACAGGTTTCAGTCATTTACATCAGTCTATCATTCTTTAAGGTTTCTCATATTTGATGATAACATCATTTGCTAGTGCATTGCTCATAATGGATTCTTAATTTAGTTGTGACAGGATTGTGAGGATTAATGAGGTTTTCAGTAGTGCAGTTCAGAAAACAAATAACAGAAAGTAACAAGTGTTTTTGGGCAAGTTCTTTAGAACCTGTATAGTTCCTTCCTTGCAAAAAGTAACCATGGATTTATTGAAGTAAAAAATTTGTTGGCATATTAATTACTGTGGCTGTAATTATAAAAACACCATAGTTTTACTATAGTTACTGTAGCAGAACCATGGTAAATTTTCAGAGGGGCCAAGGGAATGTTCACAATATTATTGGTGACGCTCAGAGACTGGTGACAATTTGTTACACACACACACATATATGTATGTATATATAATTTGAATATATAAATAAAGGTACTCCATGACTATCTACATAATCATATCTCGCATTATATTGCCGGTCATTTTCAAACCAGCAGTAATGCCGGTAGCGCCTACACTACAGCCATTGAGGGAGTAGACCATTTATTTATATTCTGTTCGTAATCCAAAACTCTTTGTATTTATAGGGATGTTGTGGAAATGCAACAATAAATGCAAAAACAACATTTATATTCACTTTTAATTTATATTAAAAGTTTATTCATCTGAGTGTCTACTCCAGATTCCAATCCTGCTAATAGCGCCATAATTCTCTATACCAATAAGCTGTAAAATTGTCACCATCTGTACACCAATAAGCTCAACTTAATCATAAACCAATAACCGCTGAGGTCGCCCCCAACGTATGCCCCGCTCCATCGCCCAGACTGCACTCTGGGATACTTGCAAATTATAGCTATCACGAGGAAGGTCCACGCATAGTAAAGTGGGTAGTGTACACCCCATATAACACCCCATCAGTTATAGTCAGGTCTATAGTGCCACTGCTGGCGCAGTTTTGTAACTTTAGAGAAAATTAAGTCATTATAACAAGAAAACGACTTTGTTTATGTCGAGATAACGAGAAAATTAAGTCATTATAACAAGAAAACGACTTTGGTTATGTCGAGATAACGATAAAATGAAGTCGTTATAACAAGAAAACGACTTTGGTTATGTTGAGATAACAATAAAACAAGAAGGGAAAAAATTATAATGCATATCACTTTTCACCATTGATTGATTTTGCGGAAATTTAGATTGACAAATTTGTCCAGGACACGGATATGACAGTTTCATCCAACCATATATGAACTAGCGGTTTTAAATACAGTATTTTTATATTTAACGCTTAGTTTATCTATATGTTTGAAAGTATATTTTTCGATATTGATGATTCCATAGGCTCTCTCGGCACCTGAGAGGTTTAAAACACCAAAAGTTTTGATATGACAAAACAAAGAGTCTCTCTCTGCTCCATGCATGATAATATTGTGTATCGTACATGAGCTGATTTGAAAAATGTGAGCTGATTTTTTGTTTGTTTGTTTGTTTTTAATGACCGCCTCCACAAATAAAGTGACAATTTCTATACCCCCAACCCCATCACTAGTGCATGACGAGTTCAGACCAAAATAGAGTAACAGCAAGTCGAGATGAATCCTCCAGTTACTTGTAGTGCTCTGAAAGCTGCCAGTTCACACCAATGCAACGAGCGATGCGGTGCATCATCTTGATATCACTCTTTGTACTTCTGTCCAACTTCCGACTTTTCTGCTATTTTTGAAGCTGGATATATATCATTTGTTGCGTCTAAATATGAATGAGGATATGGTTATTGATACATTGAATTGTTATTGACTGTTGTTTGTATTATCATTAAGGGGGCTTAGGAACATTTTGGGTGGCTTCAGCACCACTAAATAGGCCCAACGACGTCCCTGGCTATAATCATTAAAAAATGACTCAAAATGAACAATGCGTTTGTCTCATCTAATTGTACAGAGATGTGGTTTGACCTGCTGGGTGGACACATGCTATTTCTGGATGTTAGTGGCTGATGTCAGTGTTTGTCTTGATGTGTCTGTAGCATGTGGTTTAAAGGTGTTTTTCCTGCCCATCTGATGCTCACAGTTTGACTCCTGCTCTACAAAAACAGCTTTACTCAATACTGAACCCACCAATGATCTCTGACAGATAAATAATCTAACATCTGAGTACAAATATCATATACTATGTATTTGTGAAGAATCAAGATATGCATTTATGACACGATATCTTAAAAAAGAAACATTCAGGATGCATTAATTTTGTTGTTTATTGTAAAGAATCCCTGATGACTCATTATCTTCAAGAATAAATTATTTTGGCATAAGAATTCTCTAGATATCTACCTCATACACTGAGTGCTAGATTCAGTAGTTATTTTCAGCTCTCGCTATTTTATGTCATATCTTATTGTGTTTTATACCTATCCTGTGAAAATATGCACCCACTCCAGCCCTGCAGCTGCCATCTGGACAAGGGATCAAAACACAAGAGGAGTAATATTCATCCCTAATGGGAAGATAGGTGGCTTTAGTGACTTTCAATGTGACCTTGTTAGTGCCAGACACACTGGTCTGAAACTGTTGGTCTACTGGGATTTTCACACCAATCACAGGTTTTATAGAGAAGACTGGAAAAATGTAGCTTGGTCTGATGGGTCTCTATCTCCGCTGCAACATTCAGAACGTGCATCAGGATTCGACAACCAGTGTGAAAGCATGGATATGTCCTGCCTCAGTATCAATGTTTCAGGCTGCTGTTGGTGTAATGGTGAGGAGATATATTATAATGGGCCCCTTAGAACAAACTAAGCATTGTTTAAACGCCACAATCTTACCTGAGTATTGTTGATGTCCATCACTTGTTTTCAATAAACAAAGCTGAATCAAGTCACAGTTTTGAAATGTCAGAGATTCTCTGGTTGAGGGTTGATCTTCTGTAAACCATGATAGCCTCTGATACCACATTAGCAGTTTTGCTGTAATAACACTACACACGATCATAACTAATAACAGAATAATAACACTGCTAATATTTTATAACAAGGACAGCATCTCGCATGGTGTCCCCTTATATAGTCTACAGTTTGTTTGTGCTAAACCAGCTTCGCCATCTAGTGTTGAGTTACTATTTATCTAACAGAAAATCATGAATTAAAAAACTTTAAATCAGTTGTTCAGGTGCTGTATTCATATCTTGATTGAAGGTCAAGGCTGAATCCCTAACTCTAAAGGTTGAGGTATTAATGCATTTCTGATAATAACTTGAAAATGCAAGTTATGACCAGGGGCCTGGGGTAAAACCAGTACTGATTACCAGGGCCCCAAAGGAAGAGAGGGCCCTAAAAAGTCTGGAATATATATTTTCAAGGGGAGGGGGACTTTCTATGCATAAGGCCGGATCTCGTGAACGCTCTGGTTATGACAAAGTCCCAGATTCCAGCAAAGAATGGTTTGTATTTAAAATTATAGTTTAAAGGAATTTTAATGTATGTATTATTATTTTATTTTTATTTTATTTATTTTTGGAAGTGTGTGAGTAGTACTTACCCTGCACTTTGTGTCAAGGTGATTTACTTAATTGACCTTGACCTTTGACAGGTTGAACTCCGTGACCTTATGATGGATGGGTTGAGTTCATGAGTTCATGGGTTAACCTATTGACCCTCCCATGGTCGGTTATTTCATATATGTGACATTCAGTTATTTCACATTTATATATAAAACATTCTATAATTTATATAATCTAAAACAATTAAAGGTTGAAAAACATTTTAGTTATTTCACATTCATATGTAAAACATCCTATCCTTTATATAATTTATATAATATAAATTATATAATAATTATCATGCTAAAGTTGAAAACATTGTATTCTTTTAAAGGTTATAAATGAAATGGTTATAAAAAATATATACTGAAACCGATTGTTTTGCCTTATTTTAGAGAGAACCTTCAGCTTGTGAACGGGCTCGTAGCTCCATCTGTTGGACTCTCTCTGAATCAGCGAGGGTAGTTTTGCACTATATGAAGAGAACAGATGTTTTTTGCCAGTTGTTTGAACTTTGTCCCAGTTATATGGGTTATATGGCTTGTGTCTCAGGCCTGCACCCACCTCCCACTACATTCCTGAGCAGTATATAAATGGGTCGGTTATTTCATAAATGTGACATTCAGTTATTTCACATTTATATATAAAACATTCTATAATTTATATAATCTAAAACAATTAAAGGTTGAAAAAACATTTTTCGCTGCTCCAAAAATCATTATAATCATAATATCTTTAAAGATGTTGTTAATTTTAAACCATCATATCTCATGCAGGAGTAGCATGTTTTTGACAGTTTTCTGACGGTTCCATCTATGAATTACGGACGGTCCTGCTCTAGCATCTCTCGTGCCAGAATTTATGGTGACACGGCTGATCCCTGCTCTGTTTCCACCAATTGAACAGATCCATTCATAGAAGAAGGATGACACCTAGCGGTCACTCAACACCGATTTCTTTCAAGACGATCCCTTTATAAATGCAATTTGATGTGTTCAAAGCATCACTTGTACACATAGCAATTGTAAGTCGCTTTGGATAAAATGTCAGGTAAATGTAGATAATAGGCCTTGTGTTCAGTAAACAAAATAAATTTGTACTGATATTTTTTTAGGTTAACATGACTATTTATGTTGTGATAACTTGTGATATTAAGTTATTATTTTAAGTTGGGTGGACTTTAGTCCCCGTTGTTAAGTTTACTCAAAAAAGCACTTGCTATAAGTTGCCTTATTTTTTTAAATTGATGCAAGTTTTTTTTTTACAGTGCAGAAAAACGATTCCATTCTGCCATGCAATAAAACTGTTTTGAAAAGAGATATTCGAGGAGTGTAAACAAGACATATTTACACTCTCCTTCCTCCCTCTCCTCTTCCCTCCTTGCCTCTGACTCTCACTCTTCTCCTCCAAAAGCAAGAATATCCATATGCCATGTTATATCTTGTGAAAATGTTGTTTTTGCACTTCATGTTTAGTATCTTTTAAAGGTCTCTGGCGATTGGTAAAATGGTCCCAATTTATTAATTTATATTATGAGAAAGATCAAGAACTTTTGCAGAATTGTGTTCTGCTGAGAAGGGTGTGTGTCCCCCTTTAGGGTCTTTGTGAATGTTTAACTCCAGCCAGGTTTGACCCTTAAGTGACCACGGGACCTTTGAACCAAAATGACTGGTATGTTTTACAACTGATTTGAAGATTTCTTTGTTGTCTGTTCTGAGTATTAAAGGGAAGTGACAAAACACTACGGGCAATTCAGCAGTCACATATGCTCCATACAATGTATCTTTCTGAAGTCAGGTATATTATTACACGCGCCTGCTGCAGTAATTCAGGAAAAGGAGCCCAACTAAGTATTGAGTGCTGTACATGCTCATACTTTTCATGTTCATACATTTCAGTTGGCCAAGATCTCTAAAAAATCCTTTCTTTGTTTTGATTTTTCTTAGTTGTCAGTTTTAATCATCAACATTAAAATACATAAACATTTGAAATATATCAGTCCCGTGTGATTATTGAATATAATATACAAGTTTCACTTTTTGAATGGAATTAGTGAAATACATTTTGATGATATTCTAATTATATTACCAGCAGCTGTATATTATATTATATTATATTATATTATATTATATTATATTATATTATATTATATTATATTATATTATATTATATACTTACACAGAAAGACATTTGCCAGTCAAAGTCGCGATTGAGTGCCATTTGATTTGGGAGATGCACTTTTACTATTTTATAAACCATACAGCAGTACTTGTGTAACACTGAAGTTAAACCCACCGCTACATTAGACATTTATAATAAACGAGGACACTACAATGATTGCTGTCTACTACATCATAATGTAACATGGTGTTTCATGGTGATCTTTGACCTCTGACTCTGATTGGTCTGTTTTTGATAGATTCAGTGTTTCTCTGACAGTCAAACTGTTCTATTTAGAGAAGATCAACTGAGAGTTTCATAGCAGAACAGGAAGAAGCTCTAACACATATGCACAGAATGCCTGCACACATACTGTTTGTCAATCCAACACAGGGTCGTTGCCTAGGGCACAAAATGATTGGTGCTTGCTACAGGAAAGGTTTTTTTAATTTTTTTTTTTTTTTTTTAAAGCTCTAAATCAACAACCGATCCTGTAAATCTGGCAAGGTATAAGAGCTGAGCTCAGCCCAGTCGGGCTCCATATAAGCTCGTGGAGCACCCTTTGAATGCTAAAATGAAGAATGGGACACACTAAGACCGAAGATGACAAATGAAGTGTTTCATTCGGGACAGGATCTTTGTTGAGTTGTGTCACAAATGATTCACTGCACACTTACGCACTGTCAATAAGTGTATTAATTTTAGCCTGCATTTTATTTCAAATGGAACACATTTTAATTATATTATATTATATTATATTATATTATATTATATTTTATTATATTATATTATATTATATTATATTATATTATATTATATTATATTATATTATATTATATTATATTATATTATATTATATTATATTATATTATTACACAGAGAGGAATTTGCCAGTCAAAGTGGCATTAAGTCTTGGATTAAGATCACACAGGTTTAATAGGTGCCATTTGATTTGGGACATGCACTGTTTACTATTTTATAAACAATGAGCACTATTTGTGTAACATTGAAGTTAAACCCACCGTTACATTAGACATTTATTATATATGGATATTACAATGATTGCTGCCAAATACATCATGCAACAGTGTTTCATAGATATTAGGTGCATGGTGAAAAAAAAAAAAAAAAAAAAAACTTTAAAGAGTAATCAGTTAATTTCAGTGAAATATTATTAGATATAATTTTAGTTGAGACATGATGCAGTCATTCCAACTTTTAAATGGTTTGATCTTTGACCTCTGACTCTGATTGGTCTGTTTTTGTCAAACTGTTCTATTTATAGAAGATCAACTGAGAGTTTCATAGCAGAACAGGAAGAAGCTCTAACACATATGCACAGAATGCCTGCACACATAATGTTTGTCCATCCAACACAAGGCCGTTGCCTAGGGCACAAAATGACTGGGGCATACCACAGGAAAGTTTTTTAATTTGTAATTTTTTTAAAGCTCAATAATAGTGCTACTTTTACACAATAGAGAGCACTATAAACACATACTACTGTTCTCATAGAGGAACCACTAAAGAGCCAGTATTAACATCATACCTGATCAATGTACTGCACAGACTAATTCTTATTAAATTTGATGAATCTACTCAACATTGTCTATAAATAAGAATATCATTATTACAAAGTTAAACTATTTGTATTGCATTTTTAAAATCAACAGTTTCAAAGCAGCTTTACAAAAAAATCATAATGTTTGTAATCACATTTGTAGTCACATTTAGCAGATTAGCCAAGTCCAACACTAAATAACCTACAATGAGCATGTGAGTGTCAGAACTGGACAGACTTCGAGAACCAGCGCGGCGCAGCGGTTCCCTATCATAGGTCACTCGATGCTGCGGTGGCGTCACCATGCATGGAACACCTCCGGTGTGACGAATGTCTGAAGCCCTATACCATCCCGCCAACTATTGGCCAAATGGCGCATAGCACCACCCTACGCATGCGCGATGATATACCTGGGTGCAGCGCCATTTCAGCTCAGATTTCATTCCTTCAGGAATAGCGAATCATCTGTGCCCTATCATCTCGCGTTCTCCAGCGATATTCTTCGAAGCAGCGTTTAACTCCCTCTTTCGGACGCGATGAGTCAACGAAAGGTAAGAGCCAGTTATGGGTTTATCACAGGGAGGCACTCATGAGAGATTCGTTGCAGCCTCTCTACATGTTCTCTCTGTGATAGCATACGGCTATGGTAAAATAAAGAAAAGTATCGCGCTCTGGAGTCTATTTCTTCAGTCGCCTGCCTAACCCCACCGTTCAGCTTCTGCGGTCGCTGAGGCCCGCACGAGGTGTTGGTTAGGGCGATATGTCGCTTGACTATGAGTACAGTGATGCACTGGAAATTTTCCACTTGCTCGCTCTTCCCTACTCGGCGCTTAATCAGAGCAGTTTTGCTTTTTATACTATGTTGTCTAACCGCAGTAACTCAGAGTAGGCTCTGGCGGATAAGCGGTTCTCTCCTCCGAGCGACAGGAGAAACGCTTCCCCTTCCTCAGTGTGCTCATTATGTGGCTATCGCTGGGTGGATAATACTCCTTGTCTGGACCTCCACCAAGGGTTTCGAGGTCCTGGAAGACAGCCTTATCAGCGCATATCTGACGGTCGCTGGTTTGCCACGCATTAAGTGACATGGCGGACTGCTACTTTATAGGTGATGCGCGTTGACTACCTCTAGCTAACGGATGCAGCTAAACTCCGCTGCTGCACCTAGTCTGCGCTAGACGATCGAATCGTGTGTCTATTTAGCAAATTTTATCTACCTCTTATTACGTTCTTACAAGTAGCCTCTCGCTCTTACTCCCCACACTCTAACAGTTGACTGTCTCAGCACGAAGCATTCCGGGAAACCGTCACTGAACTGAGTCTGTTATTTGAGCCCCTCAGACACTGCACCGTTTCAGCCTTCAGAGTCTGAGGGATGCCACAAGAGACTTGGCTAAATATGGCCAGTTTATGACGGCTCACATAGCTGCGCTCTTCGCTGCAGTGGCGCGTCTCCATGATTTATTCTTGTTGGATCAAATCCTCGTCTGGACCGCTTCAGGATTATACACAAATCGCGCAACACAGCGAGTTTGGCGATGCATTTTCCTTCTATGTTTGATGGGGTCTGTGCCCTCCACTGAAGAGAGTGCTGTTGGACTGCCAATGCACATCCAACCCTCTACTGTAGTCCCTCACGCTCTAACATTGACTGTCTCAGAGCACAAGCACTCGAGCGTCCACTGAACTGAGTGTTATTTGGCCCTCAGACACTCTGCACTATTCAGCCTTCAGAGTCTGAGGGCGCTCACAAGAGACTGGCAAATATGGCTAGCTTATGACAATGCTCACACCAGCTGCAGCGTTCTCGCTAGCAGCGGCCTAATGTTTCTTGTTGGATTAAAACCGCCGTGAACACGCTCAGGATTATACACAACTGAAGCTAGCGAGTTTGACATGCGCTTTCCTTCTATGTTTGCCAGGGGTCTGTGCCCTCCACTGAGAGTGCTGTTGGACTGCTAATGCACATCCAAGCCCTTTCACTGCAGTCCCCACGTCTAACATTGACTGTCTCCCAAGCAAAGGCACCTCGAGCATCATTGATTGAGCTATCATTTGAGCTTCCCCTCAGACACTCTGCACTATTCAGCCTTCCAGAGTCTGAAGGGACTGCTTCTACAAGAGACTGGCGCAATATGGCGCATTTATGACGCCTCACACAGCTGTCGGGTTCTAGCGGCGTAGCCTCAATGTTATCTTGTTGGATTAAATCCTCCGCGTGAACAGCTTTCAGGATTATACATGTCAAATGCAGCGAGTTTGGCGCTGCTTTCCTTCTATGTTTGCACAGGGTCTGTGCCCTCCACTAGAGAGAGTGCTGTTGGACTGCTAATGCACATCCAGCCCTCTCACTGCAGTCCCCACGCTCTAACATTGACTGTCTCAGCAAAGCCACCTCAAGCATCATTGGATTGAGCTATCATTTGAGCGCCCCTCAGACACTCTGCACAATCAGCCTTCAGGTTTGAGGGCGGACAAAAGGCTGGCAAAGATGGCCAGTTTATGACTGCTCATACAGCCAGCCGATTCTGCTAATGGCGACGTGGCGATTTTATCTTGGTGAATTAAATCCTGCGTGGATGCGCTTCAGGATTATACCAACGTAAGCATGCGAGCGTTTACGACGCTTTCCTTCATGTTCGCCAGGGACTGTCCCTCCACTATAGAGTGCTGTTGGACCGCTAATGCGCATCAACACTCTCACTGCCGTCCCTACGCTCTAACATTGACTGTCTCGCAGCAAACAGCACCGAGCAGCATTGGATCGGGCTTAACGCCAGGCGAAATAAATAAATAATAATCCCTCAGACACTCTGCAATCCAGCTTTCAGATTTGAGGGCGATTCAAGGGTCTTACGAGCGACCCGTTTATGCGCTCGCACAGCCGCCGTTTAGTTAGCGGCAGAGCCTGATGTTCACTCGTTGGTCTAATTCCTGCCGTGGACACGTTTCAGGATTATACACAAGCGGACGCATAAGCTCTTATGCATACACTTCCCCTGTGCAGCCAATGCGCAGGCTTTTCCGTCACGGACATTATAGTGTATGACAGCGCGTTGCAAAGCGGAAATTTGAGACTGCTAGTATCGTTTTGGGTCGCGGGAACGCTTGCCTGCATTTCTCAATGGGTGTTTCGCGACAAGTTGTCACGGATACACCAATTCGTTTTAGAGGCCCGCTCTCTTTCCGCTGAATTCTTTCCCACGGTGGTAAACTGATGATAATAGCAGTGTTGTAACAGGAGATGTCAACTCTGCTGAGCAAAGGACTATGAAGTCGAGACCCCGGACTTCTCAAATGCATGGATGTAGCTCTGGCCCGTTGCTCCAGAGGCGTCCGTCTGTTAACCACTTAGCGATGGCGTGCATTCCCGTAATTTGTCTGGGGTTATTCACATGCGCCTTTTCAGTGGAAAAATGGAGCGGAAAACGAAATATTTCACCCCGTTGTCTTCCCGCATCCGGCGTTTTGGTGACACGGGTTGTGTGATGTCGTTAAAGCTATGGATGCCAACCGAGTTTCTCCCTACCGGGTTGGCTGGGGATTTGAGCTTTCCCAGAGACCGTCCGACGGAGTGCGTCTTTGACCGGTTGGGGAGCTGTTTGTCAAGGGCTACCAGCCCATGGAGTGTGGACAGCTGCACAACGCAGTTGGATATATAAACCGGTTGGAATTACTGCGTTTTATTCAGCGAATCTGCTGATCGCACGTCTTGTGCTGCTCAGATCAGACAACACAGGCGCTTGTCTCATACCTAATCATTAGGAAGGATTACGCTCTTGCCCCCTGTGCAGGCTGGCGGAGACATGTTCTTCTTTGGTCTCAGAAAAAATTTCTGTTGTTCATGTCCCGGACGTTTGAACTTGAGCGGATATGCTATCGACAGGCTCTGGAACAGGGAGAATGAGATTACACCCCAGATGGTGAATCTTTTATGGCGGATATTCGGCAAAGCGAAAGTGGATTTATTCGCGTCGAACATGACTCCGCATTGCCGCTATGGTTCTCCCTATGCCCCATCGCCCCTGGGCGTGGATGCATTAACTCACAGCTGGCCCAGGACCAGTCTGTATGCTTTCCTCCGGTCGCTTTGATCCCAGCGGTATTATGCAGAATACGGCGGGACAGAGTGGAACAGCTGCTGCTGGGTGAGCTCCTGATGGCACCGCACGTGGTTTGCAGATCTGATCAGTCTGCTATGGAGCTCTCGGGAGGTTCCCCTCAGACAGGATTTATTATCACAAGCACAGGGCTGATTTGGCACCGAGGCCAGATCTGTGGAAACTGTAGGCGAGCCACTGAGCGGAGTGCATTAGTATGTCCCGGTCTTCTGTTGAAACCACTGAGACTATATTGAATTCTAGAGCAGCTTCTCAGGAGGCGCTTATATGCTTTCAAGTGGGAGACTGATTACAGCCTGGTGTGGCAATCGTAATGTGGATCCAGTTTACTGCCAGTGGCTTCAGTGCTGGAGTTCCTCCAGGATCGTTCGGATGCGTAACACCAGCCACTTTAAAGGTTTACGTGGCAGTCATTTCAGCTTACCCAGAGTCACATAGGCGGTGCCTCTGTGGGAGCTCATCCACTAGTTTCTGGTTCATACAGTGTGCTGACGGCTGAGGCCTTTCCTCCCTGTGTGAGTTCCTTCATGGGATTTATCCATTGTGTTGCTAGGTTTAGCAGGGCATCCGTTTGAGCCCTTGGAGACCGTGTCGGGATAAATTCTTGACACTGAAGACACTTCTTCTCATGGCTTTATCCTCCTCCTCAAGAGAGTTGGGGGATTTACAGGCTCTTTCTGTTTCACCCTCATGCATGGGATTTGCACGGGCTCTGTGAAGGTGCTGCTGCGCAGGCCTAACCATGTTCCTAAGGTGCATCTAACCCCTTAAGCTTTCAGCAAGTGCTCCTGGAAGCTTTTTTCACCTGCTGGAGGCTGGGTCAGGAGATCTAAGTCTTTGCCCTGTGAGAGCTTTAGAGAGACTTATGTGGATCGTACAGCCCCTTAGGCGTGAATCTGACCAGCTGTTGTCTGTTTTGGACATAAAAGTAAGGGCCATCTGGTTACAAAGCAGCACATGTCCCATTGGCTGGTGGAGGCAATTTCTTTGGCCTATGAGCAGCTGCTCTACTATAGGAATTAAGGGCTCATTCCACTTTCGAGCTGTGGCTTCTTCAAGCTTTTCTCAGTGGATCTCTATGGATGATATCTGTGCTGCGGCAGGATGGTCCCTCACCGAGCACTTTTATCAAGTCCTACAGTCTGGATGTGAGGATTGCTCCTGGCTCCGGGTTCTCTCCGCTTGAGCAGATGCTTCCTCGGATCTCAGTTATCAGTGCAGTCGCAGGCGTTTTGGTATATGCTCGTTCCCGGGTGAGCGTCACCGCAGCATCAGTGACCTATGATAGGGAACATCTCGGTTACGTATGTAACCTGGTTCCCTGAATAGGGAGCAGATGCTCGATTCTGCGCTCCGTACCTTGATAATTTCTTCATCTTCAGTCATGAAATCTGGAGAAATGGCGCTGCACCAGGTATATCATGCGTGCATGCGTAGAGTGGTGCTATGCGCCATTTGGCCAATAGGATTGGCGGGATGGTATAGGAGCTTCAGACATTGCACACACCGAGGTGTTCTACATCGTGGGACGTCACCAGCATCTCGTTCCCTATTCAGGAACCAAGGTTACATAACGAACAGATGTTACGTGGAAACAAAACAACAGAGACTGGTTAATAACATGTAAATTACTTCTGTTTAACATTTAATTTTTTGTTTTATTGTTTGTTAAACGAGTTTAAATATGGGCAACATGTATAGCCTATTAAAAATGATATAAACAATGCTGTAAATGATAATTAAAGGAAAATAAATGTGCAAACCGTGGTTGTATGGATTTAGAGGATTTAAGTTAATCTGTAAACATTATTTAATGTATGAAGTAAAAATAAACAACCTAATTTGCTGGGTAAAACCTCTTCATTTTTCAAAACATGAGTTCTCTACAACACAAGTCGTGGCCTAATGGTTAGAGTCGGACTCCCAATCGAAGGGTTGTGAGTTCTAGTCTCGGGCGGACGGTATTGTAGGTGGGTGGAGTGCATGAACAGCTCTCTCTCCACCTTCAATACCATGACTTAGGTGCCCTTGAGCAAGGCATCGAACCCCAACTGCTCCCTGGGTGCGCAGCATAAATGGCTGCCCACTGCTCGGTGTGTGTGTGTGTGTGTGTGTGTGTGTGTTCACTGCTCTGTGTGTGTGCATTTGGATGGGTTAAATGCAGAGTACAAATTCTGAGTATGGGTCACCATACTTGGCTGAATGTGACTTCACTCAATCAAACAAATCAGTTTCTGAAAGCGAAAAAAGAGCATGATTCAACTTAGAACAGTCCCAAAAAAAGACATTTTCCACCACGGAACATAAACAGTTTTTAATACATCAAATGTTTATGATCTCCTCTACATTATTTGTGGTACTTTAGAAATCAAAATTTGATTTTTTTTTTTTTCATTTGATTTGAATTCAACTTTCAATCTAGCTTTCACCCTTCTAACAAAAACAGTGTTTATGTCAAAGTCTAAGAACTTTTCAATGTAATTTCTTCTACTGAGGTAGATAGCCATTTTGCTTGACCAAATACAAAGTTAAACAATTTAAATTTCACTCTCCTTTTCTGACTATAACTAAAACCAAGAATAAATACATTCTTAGAAAATTTATCTCCAAACATAATGAACATTTGCTGCAACAACTGAAAAAAGAGCCCAGTCTGGTACAATCCAAAAGCAGTGGTAAACTGTTTCCTTTGCAAACAAAAGGGCACTCTTCACTTACATTAGGATTAATGATGGAAATAAAAGCAATGACAGCCACACTACTGTGTAGGATTCTCCACTGTAAATCCCTAACCTTTTGGTCAACGGTTGTTTGTAATCGCTCTCCATACTGGTCTCATTGTTAAGCCCCAAATTGGCTCTCCATGGAGTGTCAGCCCGACCACTTATTTTGACTTTATTTATAATTTTCACAAATATTTTATACATAGTTTTTCCTCCCATGTCTTCAAATTCATTTGTGAGAGTCTCTCTGGACTCCAAAAGTTCACCATTACAGTCTTTAAAATCAGGAGATAGAGTCAATGCTGGAAAAGAATCATCAACAACTGGTTGACCTTGTCCATTGCTGTAGTCTTTTAGCAAGGATAATTCAGTCTATGTGAGTTCACACTTCCAAGTGCTGAGCATTTGATTCATGATCCTGATCGATCTAACTCCAATATGAGAGGCTAGAGCTGCAGTGTCGATCAAATTTGGTCCACACAGATCAACCACATGTCTCAATGTAACCCATCCCAGCCGATACAAAACGACTGAATCACAAAAGGTCCTGTTATGTGTTTTAGGTTGAAACAAGTGCCACTCACCACTGGCTCTTTCAACAGCCATGACAGGGACTCACAGCTTTCCACTCTCTTTTATGGAACATCCCCACACAGTGAACAGTCCATGGTAAAACTTTGGGAGGTTACACAGTTTTTAGCACTCAAGTCCATTAAAAACAAAGGTTCAGCAAGACCCAAATTCCTGCCAGGATCAATATGGTTCTGGCTAAGGGTCTCCAGACAAGGTCTACGGGCCCAACAAGAAGTCTCTGGATGAACTGAAGTCGGAAAGTGGCAACCCTACTGGCGAGATCCCTGCCCTTAGGCAAAACCAGTACACTCTGTGGGACTCAGTGCAGCCGTTCCCAGAAAAAATCCACCAACACTGCCTCTATCTTAGCCAGCAGTTGTGCAGGAGGGTCTACACTTGATAATCGGTGCCACAACATTGATGAAACTAAATTGTTGATCACTAGTGTTCGACCCTAAAAGACAAGATCCATTTACATTTTTTTGAGAAGTCCTTCAACTTTCTCCAAAACATTTTGCCAATTTTACACAGAAAAGTATCATCTCCAAGATAAACACCAAGGTATTTAAAACCACATCCACAACAGGTTTCACATCCAGGAAGGTTTACACCAACAAGAGATTTTCTTAATTTGAGAGGCTCTATAACCAAGGACTACAATATGCCAGATAATGAACATCCTTGTCTAACCCCTATGAACTTCAAAACCACCATTGATCTTTACAATGCTCTCAATGTCACTATACAAGACTCAAATCATGTTGATTAAGGCAGAGCTGAACCCAAACGCATCTAACATTTGCCACAAATACTGGTGTTGGACTCTGTCAAAAGCCTTTTCTTGGTCAATTGAAATCAGGAAAATTTCAGCACAAACAATTGGAGAGGTCCAAAAGTCACAAATTAAAATAACATTGTCAGATATCAACCTATTGGGTATGCAATATGTGGTGAAAAAAATCATTTAACACTGCTTCTGTATGCCTATCTCAGAATTGCTGTGTGGTTCAGAAGGACCATATAGTGGGGGGGGGGGGGGTCCTAAATGGTGTGAGAGACAGCCCATAGAGAGTGTTCCTTGTTATGTGTGGAAATTTACAGCTGTTAAGACTTTGTAACCTTGAAGCAGCAAAGGGATATAAGGTGGAGGACTGCCCTCTTCCTGGGTCGGTTTCACTCTGCAGGAACTCAGTGTTGCTGTATGACTGTCTGACTTTCTTTGCAAAGAATAAAAGCTTTCTTTTTTAATTATACCTGATAATGAGTCTGTCTCTTACGCTGATGAGAGTTGATTGAAATTTTGCACGACGATACATCTGGTCAGCATGAATAACATACTGCATAACATTTTTAGTCTCATTTCCAACACAAGTTTGTAATCAGTGCAAAGAGCAACCGCCTCCAGTTATTTATCTCTTGTAAATCCCCTTTTGGGCAGAAGAGTGAGGATTGCTCTCCTGCAACTCAAAGGTAGCGTCCCTTTTCTTAAACTGTCTCTGAGAACAAGCAACAAATCTTTGCCAATCACAGGCCAGAAAGCTTTATAAATGTCCACAGGAAGGCCATCAATGCCCGGAGATTTACCACTTTCTAGACTCTGCAACGCAGAATATAATTCATCAGCAGAAATCGGTGCATCCAACTCCATGTTGGCCTCTTCAGAAACCTTAGGTAAGCCTTCATGGGAAGACTGGCCACCTCTGGTCTCTCTTGGAACTCACTCTTAAAGAGCTTCTCATAAAATCAACTACAGATTTACAGATGTCCACAGACTCCTGCAGCAATTGTCCAGAGCGCTTTGCTGCTTAGAGACCATGGCGACCATGGTATTTGGATTTTATATGACATCGCATCTTTTAAAGAAAAGGAGAATACAATAGTTCTTCAGGATTGCTTAGGACTGGAAAAGGCCCTGCACTCATGGAGACTCGCGGGATGTTGATGGGCATGAATTGTTTGAAGAGCTGACTGCTTTGGGTAGACACCTGGTTACTGGATCTAAACTAGGGCTGGGCGATATATCGAACGATATGATCATGCGCATCTAATCAGTAAAGCTGCTTCCGTGATCACCGCTAAAATCTCCATCACCTGCTTATAATTGGGTGGCATTTAATAGCAGAGCCGTAGATGCTGACAACCACGCATATCGCGTTCATTACCGCAGGCGATAATGAACGCGATATGGCTGTCAGATCTACACTCTTCTATCAGAGGTGGGACTTTCAAGTCACAAGCAAGTCTTCAAGTCATATTCAAGTCCTCAAAGGGTTAAAGCTAAAGACATAATTAAGTGACTAATTAAATGATGATTGTGCATTAGTGATGAACATCTGCTGTTAACAATCAACATCCCTGAAGTAAGAGAAACACAAGAACTACAACTGAATTTAGCCACAGCCTTCAACTGCAAAAAGTAAAAGAAAAAAAAACACTATGCCACCATAATTGTGGTCAAGGTTTGCTTTAAGTAGTGTCTTGACCCTTTTACTAATTCAAACCAATTTGATTCAAAACAATTGCAATATTGTTTTGCAACAAACATGTATGCATTGCGAGTCGAACCTTGCAGTAACAGATGATTTTATGCTTTTTTCTGCTTATGATGACTGAACATCATGAAATTGTGTTTATCTTTGGATAGTAGACTGACACTCAGCTATTACTGAACTGAAGTAAAAATAATCACAATGCTTCAATGTTGAAAGACACAAAAGGAGACAATCAATTCAGGTTTTTAGACAAACACACTTATCACTCGATCCTCAACAGTGGTGACAATTTTTCATACTGCAGTGCACGGGAGTTTTACATTTTTTCACATATCACATACAGATTAATTTCTTCTCTCTGCTTTACAGCACCTCATGCAATGCTACATAAAGAGATCTAACATGACAGTCAAGGGTCAAGAGCCCCACTAAAGCAAACACTGGTCTCCATTATGGTTGCATCACTTTAACCAATAAAAAATCAACATCTGATCCTCTGTAATTCTCAAGAACAGCAGGTGTTCATCATTAATGCACAATCATCATTTAATTAGTCACTTAATTATCTCATTAACTTTAACCCTTTAGGACTTGGGATATGACTTGAAGACTTGCTTTGTGACTTGAAAGTCCCAACTCTGGGAAAAGCTGAATGTCAGTCAACAATCCAAAGAAGACTATCAATCAATCAATCACCTTTATTTATATAGTGCTTTAAACAAAATACATTGCAAAGCACTGAACAACATTCATTTGGAAAACAGTGTCTCAATAATGCAAAATGATAGTTAAAGGCAGTTCATCATTGAATTCATTGATGTCATCTCTGTTCAGTTGAAATAGTGTCTGTTTTAATTTGCAATCAAGTCAACGATATGCTGTAGATGAAGTGACCCCAACTAAGCAAGCCAGGGCACAGCGCAAGGAACAAACTCCATCGGTGACAGAATGGAGAAAAACCTTGGGAGAAACCAGGCTCAGTTGGGGGCCAGTTCTCCTCTGACCAGACGAAACCAGTAGTTCAATTCCAGGCTGCAGCAAAGTCAGATTGTGCAGAAGAATCATCTGTTTCCTGTGGTCTTGTCCTGAGTGCTCCTCTGAGACAAGGTCTTTACAGGGGATCTGTATCTGGGGCTCTAGTTGTCCTGGTCTCAGCGTCTTTCAGGGCAGTAGAGGTCCTTTCTAGGTGCTGATCCACCATCTGGTCTGGATGCATCTGGATCCGGGTGACTGCAGTGACCCTCTGATCTGGACACAGACTGGATCTCGTGGCTCACGTGACCTCGGAACAAGAGAGAAACAGACAAATATTAGCGTAGATGCCATTCTTCTAATGATGTAGAAAGTGCGAGTGTTATGTGAAGTGTTCGGTTCCAGTTTACCTAATTAATGCAGCCTAAAATCCTTTAACGATTTGGATATTAAAAGCATATTAGTATGTTATGTATGCCAGGTTAAAGAGATGGGTCTTTAATCTAGATTTAAACTGCAAGATGTGTCTGCCTCCAACAATGTTAGGTAGGTTATTCCAGAGTTTAGAGCCAAATAGGAAAAGGATCTGCGCCGCAGTTGATTTTGATATTCTAGGTATTATCAAATTGCCTGAGTTTTGAGAACGTGGGGACGTAGAGGAGTATAATGTAAAAGGAGCTCATTCAAATACTGAGGTGCTAAACCATTCAGGGCTTTATAAGTAATAAGCAATATTTTAAAATCTATCAGATGTTTGATAGGAGCCAGTGCAGTGTGGACAGGACCGGCTAATATGGTCATACTTCCTGGTTCTAGTAAGAACTCTTGCTGCTGCATTTTGGACTAGCTGTAGTTTGTTTACCAAGCGTGCAGAACAACCACCAATAAAGCATTACAGTAGTCTAACCTTGAAGTCATAATGCATGGATTAACATTTCTGCATTTGACATTGAGAGCATAGGCGTAATTTAGATATATTTTGAGATGGAAAAATGCAGTTTTACAAATGCTAGAAGCGTGGCTTTCTAAGGAAAGATTGCGATCAAGTAGCACACCTAGGTTCCTAACTGATGAAAGAATTGACAGAGCAACCATCAAGTCTTAGACAGTGTTCTAGGTTATACAAGTAGAGTTTTTAGGCCCTATGATTAACACCTCTGTTTTTCTGAATTTAGCAGTAAGAAATTACTCGTCATCCAATTTTTATATCGACTATGCATTCCATTAGTTTTCAAATTGGTGTGTTTCACCGGCTGAGGAAATATAGAGCTGCGTATCATCAGCATAACAGTGAAAGCTAACACCATGTTTCCTGATGATATCTCCCAAGGGTAACATATAAAGCGTGAAGAGTAGCGCCCTAGAACTGAGCCTTGAGGTACTCCATACTGCACTTGTGATCGATATGATACATCTTCATTCACTGCTACAACTGATGGCGGTCATATAAGTACAGATTTAAACCATGCTAATGCACTTCCACTGATGCCAACAAAGTGTTCAAGTCTATGCAAAAGAATGCTGTGGTCAATTGTGTCAAACGCAGCACTAAGATCCAATAAAACTAATAGAGAGATACACCACGCATCAGATGATAAGAGCAGATCATTTGTAACTCTAAGGAGAGCAGTTTCAGTACTATGATACGGTCTAAATCCTGACTGGAAATCCTCACATATACCATTTTTCTCTAAGAAGGAATATAATTGTGAGGATACCACCTTTCTAGTATCTTGGACAGAAAAGGAGATCTCGAATGGTCTATAATTAACTAGTTCTCTGGGGTCAAGTTGTGGCTTTTTTTATGAGGAGGCCTAATAACAGCCAGTTTGAAGGTTTTGGGGACATGTCCTAATAACAATGAGGAATTAATAATAGTCAGAAGAGGACCTATGACTTCTGGAAGCACCTCTTTTAAGAGCTTAGATGGTATAGGGTCTAAGCATTACTGTTGTAAGTTTAGATGATTTAACAAGTTTATACAATTCTTCCTCTCCTATAGTAGAGAATGAGTGGAACTGTTCCTCAGGGGTCTATAGTGCACTGTCTGATGCGAAACTGTAGCTGCGGCTGAATGGTTGCAATTTTATCTCTAATAGTATCGATTTTAGAAGTAAAGTAGTTCATAAAGTCATTACTGCTGTGGTGTTGGGAAATGTCAACACTTGTTGAGGCTTTATTTTTCGTTAATTTAGCCACTGTATTGAATAAATACCTGGGTTATGTTTGTTTTCTTCTAAAAGAGAAGAAAAGTAATCAGATCTAGCAGTTTTAATGCTTTTCGGTAGATATGCTACTTTCCTGTCAACAATGAAATACCTCTAGTTTTGTTTTCCCTCCAGCTGCTCCATTTTTGGGCTGCTCTCTTTAGGTGCTGGTATGCTCATTATACCATGGTGTCAAACTGTTTTCCTTAACCTTTCTTAAGCGTAAAGGAGCAACTGTATTTAAAGTGCTAGAAAAGAGAGAGTCCATAGTTTCTGTTACATCATCAAGTTGTTCTGAGGTTTTGGATATGCTAAGGAATTCGGATACATCAGGAAGATAACTTAAAAAGCTGTCTTTTGTGGTAGAAGTGATGGTTCTTCGATACTTGTAACAAGAAGTAGAATTTACAATTTTGGCTATATGAAGTTTACACAGAACTAAATAATGATCTGAGATATCATCACTTGGCTGAATAATTTCAACACTATCAACATCAATTCCATGTGACAGTATTAAATCTAGAGTATGATTTCGACAATGAGTAGGTCCTGAAACGTATTGTCTAACACCAATAGAGTTCAGAATGTCTATAAATGCTGATCCCAATGTATCTTTTTCATTATCGACATGGATATTAAAATCACCAACTATTAAGACTTTATCTGCAGCCAGAACTAACTCAGATGTAAAATCACCAAACTCTTTAATAAAGTCTGTATGGTGCCCTGGTGGCCTGTATACAGTAGCCAGTACAAACATAACAGGGATTTATCATTAACATTGGTTTCTTTGGATAATGTTATATGAAGCACCATTACTTCAAGCGAGTTATACTTGAAGCCTGCCCTCTGAGAAATCCTGAAAGCGTTATTATAAATTGAAGCAACACCTCCCCTTTGCCTTTTAGAGCGCTCGTGTTTATAACAATAATCTTGGGGGTGGACTCATTTAAAATAATGTAATCATCAGGTTTTAGCCAGGTTTCTGTCAAGCAGAGCACATCTATATTATGATCAGTTATCATATTATTTACAAAAGTGTTTTGTAGAAATGGATCTGATATTCAATAAGCCAATCTTTATCATTTGTTTATCCATATTGCATTTGTTTTTTATTTGTTGAACCTCAATTAAATTGTTAACCTTAACTTGGTTTGGAGCGTTTTTTGTATTTTCTAGTTAGGTGGAACAGACACAGTCTCTATAGTGTGATATCTAGGTGAAAGAGTCTCTATGTGCTGAGAATTAGCTGACCTCTGTGCGGAGGCAGCTAGCAGGCAGTCGGTTTAGCCAGTCTGTCTGCTTCCTGACCTGGGCCCCAGTTAGTCAAGTATAAACACTAAGACTATTTGCCATATTTCTAGACAGAAGAGTGGCCCACCCAGGAGGGATGAAGACCATCTCTTTTATACAGGTCAGGTCTGCCCCAAAAGCTCGTCCAATTGTCTATATAACCTATGTTATTCTGTGGGCACCACTTAGACATCCAGCCATTGAGTGATGACAATCTGCTATGCATCTCATCACCCGGTAAGCAGGGAGGGGACCAGAGCATATTACAGTGTCTGACATGCGTGCTTGCAAGTTCACACACCTCTTTAAAGTTATTTTTAGTGATCTCCGACTGGCAGTCGAACATCATTAGCGCCGGCATGAATAACAATCTTACTGTATTTACGTTTAGCATTAGCCAGCACTTTAAATTTGCCAAGATATCAGGCTCTGGCTCCCGGTAAACATTTGACTATGGTGGCTGGTGTCTCTATATTCACGTTCCGTACAATAGAATCACCAATAACTAGAGCACTTTCATCAGGTTTCTCAGTGGGTGCATCACTGGTGGGGAGAACCTGTTTAATGTTTTGATCGAACAGAAGAGGGTGTTTGACCACGACTCAGCTGCCTCACCGTCCACCCAGTTGCCCTGCTGCAGGGGCTCTGCTGGAACCGGACAATGTACAGGAATCCCTGAGCTAGAGCGCATCCAAAGCCATATCTAGAGCCCTAACATTCTTACTGTCCTCAATTAAAGTTTGGATGCGTGTCTCTAATTCTGAAATCTTCTCTGTCAGCCTAACTGTTTCCCTGCATTTATCACATGTGAATCCCTCATCAGCGACAGAGATAGATAAACTGTACATGTGGCAAGAGGTGCAAATAACAATTGTAGGAGAAGCCATTACTCACCGTGCTTGATGAAATATTCTTACTGCGGTTGTTTGATGAACTTGTGGAAAACTATCTCATGATGTCCAAGTCAACATGAGTTATAAGCAGAGTCAGCAGTTTGATTCAGCAATGCACACATGTTTGTTGCGAAAACAATATTGAAATTGTTTTGAATCAAATTGCTTTGAATTAGTAAAAGGGTCAAGAGCTTATCTAAAGCAAACCCTGACCACAATTATGGTGGCATAGTGTTTTTTTTTTTTTTTTTTCAGTTGAAGGCTGTGGCTAAATTCAGTTGTAGTTCTTGTGTTTTGCTTTACTTCAGCGATGTTGATTGTTAACAGCAGAAGTTCATCACTAATGGATATGGATATTGATATTGGATATGACTTGAAGACTTGCTTGTGACTTGAAAGTCCCACCTCTGCTGTCTATTAAATGCCACTCCAATTATAAGCAGGTGATGGCGATTTTAGCGGTGATCACGGAAGCAGCTTTACTGATTAGATCGCATGATCATATCGTTAGATATATCGCCCAGCCCTAATCTATTATCAAATTTGCTGATGATACTGTGGTTCTGGGGCTCATTAACTACACATTATATTATTGTGAAATTATATCAGTAAAATTAAATTAAATTTAAATTAATTACCAGCAATGCATAAAACAAGTAAAATGTATTTAAAAGAACAACTGATTTTACTTAATTATATCAGATTTGTAAGTGAAATTTTCACAAAATCTTGAAGCGTTCCTGTAGCTCAAGTGGTAGAGCATTGCTTTATCAAGCCCAAGGTTGGGGTTTGATTCACGGGAACACATGATAAGAGAAAATTGTTAGCCTGAATGCACTGTGAGTCGCTTTGGATAAAAGTGTCTGCTAAATGCATTAATTTCATATAATTTAATTTAATTTAAATTTACTCAATAAAATTTAACAGTTCAAGTTACATGTACTTATTTGTTTTTTTCTTTTATTAACTTAGTTAAGTATATTTATAATTCCAAATGTGTAAAATTTACTTGAAAATGCTTTGCAAAAACTTCACAAATAAAATTAATTACATTTACTTATTGTCACTGTTGGGAAGCGTTACTTTAATAAAGTAATTAGTTATAGTTACTCACTACTTGTTCCAAAAAGTAACTGAGTTAGTAACTGAATTACTCCATATAAAAGTAACTTCGTTACCAGGGAAAGTAACTATTTCGCTTACTGTAAAAAAAAAAAAAAAAAAGTTGCTGTCAATAATAATTTTTTAGCAGTTTTCACAAGTCAGTTAAAATGAGTAGAACAGACAGGTGTTAGTACATAACTTTCGATATTTATAGCGTCAACAGAGAGCAAGAGTTTTAATCTTGCACTTCAAGTATTATCTTTGTAAGAAAAGTGGTTTCGCCACTAGCTTTGTAGATCGCGTGTGTATCACATTACATGTACACATTACATGCACGCTTTTGCCTTTGACCACATTTAATTTAAAGTAGTGCTTATATCTCCACCTTGAAAATGCCAAATTTTCATCGGATTCTCTTGACTTCGCCATCTCAGCTGCTGTCCCTGTGTAGCGGTTTCGTGCATGGGCTGTAGCGTTCACGCATGTGTGTATGTGTGTTTGGTGCGCTGGTAAAATACTGGCTCTGATTGGCTACCATGAAACACATGACTCTGCCTTAGCCAATCATAATCTCATTATTAACCCACCTCCTCACTCGCGTGTGAGCCAGGGGTGCGTTCGGATTACATAGTTTATTAAATCAATGCATAGTACGCACCGCATTTACGACCAGTAATGTTACGGCGTTGAACGACGGGAAAAGTAATTAGTTAGATTACCCGTTACTGAAAAAATAGCGTCGTTACCTAACGCCGTTCTTTTAAGCGGCGTTATTCCAAACACTGCTTATTGTTTTTTTCAGTGTAGATTGTGTGTACATTAAAGCATGTCACAAAATGAATAAATGCTATCATAGTAATATACAAGGTAATAATATGAAATATTAAAATTACCAGACAGCAATATAGTGTTGGCCCAGATCAGGCCCACATCTGGCCCCGTGAAATCCATTCTGGCGGATCTGGGCTGACACTGCTTGCTGTCTGGGTTGGTCTGGCTATATAAGGCTCAGGTGTGGCTCAGATTTGGGGATTCTAGTTTACTTAAGGCTGAGAATTGGCACAAATAATAAAACCTGTTTTGGCCCAGATCAGGGCCAGCTAAGGCTGATTAACTGGCTGAGATTCGGCAGGTTATGGCCCATGTGTGGCCGAGTCTTTAATCTAGTTCTGGGCCATTTCTGGGCAGTCATTCTTTCGGTACTTGGGCCAAGGGAAAAGTCATGTGTGGCCCAGATCTGGGCCAGAAGACATTTGCTATGTGGGATATGATTATTGTATGAATTATTACTACTACAACATGCTCTTTGTTGAGTGTTCTTCCTGATGGGCTATGTGAATCAAAGTTTAAGAAACATCAAATGCTGAGAAAATGTATCTGCAGTAAGGTTCAGTCAAGGTGCTCAGGCACAGGCGTACCATTGGAAGTGTTTGCCTTTGCAGCTTTTGGTCTTCTTCATAAATGCACAAGATGGTCAAATTCAAATCTCATGACAGGCCTTCCTGAAATATAAACATGTTGAGATAGTGTGTTAAAAATGATCTGTGACCAAAATATTTGATTAACACATAATATAAGGATGCGTTCATTAAAGCAAATCAGTTATAACTAAAGTCTTCAAGATTACCTGTAAAGGGTTGAACCTTTGAAGGACTTGTTCAGCCCCTTGACAGCTTCTTCAAAATCAGCATTGGGAGCGTCGAGTTGAAGTTCCCTGTCAATTCTAGCAGAGAGAGAGAGAGAGCGAGAGAGACTTTTACAAGAGATGGATTCTTTAAAGAGCTGCTGGATTAAAGGTTGTTGTGGAGTATGTATTCCGGACGTAACTGCAAGACAAAGGTATTAACAAAAGGTATTAAAGGTGGCAAACTTAGTGGTTACTGTGTTTTACAAATAGTTTAGAGTAAAACCACAGTTACTGTGGTAAATCCTGGTGAGTGTTGTGGTTATTGTGTTTAGTAACTACAAATACCACAGTAAAACTGCAATTAACTTGGTAAACCCATAGAAAATGTTGTGCGTTAATGTGCAATAGTAACTACAAATACCAGAGTAAAACTATGGTTACTATGGTAAACAGCAACAGGTATATATACAGTAGAGGTTATCTTAGGCTAATGTCAATAGCGTGTTTCCCTATCGAGCTTAAAGCAATAGCACCAGATTGATGAGAGCGGGTTGGTCATTGCCACACATGGCCCAGCTCTGGCTGAAAGGGTACATGCCATTGCCGACAGGAGGCCAGCAGTGCGTGGGCAAAGTCCGTTTGCTATGTGGGTCATCAGCAGTAACTTCTCAGAATGTTTTTCATCTTCAACATCATTATATCATTCACTAGTGTGTTCATTGGTGAATGTGGGTCATGTGACTCTCTCCTGGTACAAAGGAAACAGTTTATTGTCCAGCATCAGTGTGTTTGATCTCATCATCAGTCTCTCTCTAGAGGTTGAGTGTCTGAAGGATTCCTACAGCTGCGTTGTGCCTTATTCATTCACCAACCAGACTGCACATCATAGCGACACTCAACTCTGTCACACATGTTCAGGTAAGTCTATTGTGCATGAGTTTATGCCTGTGGTTGAGCTGATTTGATCTCAGTTTCATGTTATTATTCCTCAGACTCTGTTCACTGTTGTGATTCTGCTGAAGCTGTGATCTGATTGGTCGACACTGGTCTGGTGGGAGTGGCTGCTGTTGTTGTTCTGGTTTATGACATCAGATTAAGAAGTGCTTAACATGATCGATCATATATTCCCACATCTAGAACCTAAATGTTGTTATAATTGTTCATATAACTTTTATCAATTATTTATCTATTATCAATAATCTAAGATTAATATTGGTTTAGTTTCTTCTAGGGATGTCCGAGCGATGTCAAATATCAGGATCTGTTTTCTGAGCCCGATTATTTGTGTCATGCAATGCTGATGGTCTTACAGTAACAAAACTCCTAATGGGGTTCTTACCTGGCTGCCATAACTCAGAATTAAGGCTTTGTAACATTTTCCGTTTTATTTTTCACTACACAATCTTTGTGAGACATTCTATTTGGGTGTTAAAATTATTTAGACTAGGTCCAATCCCAGTTCTACCCTTAGCCTTCCCTTTCCTACCCTCCATTTTCGCATTCACATGAAGGGGTAGGGATGTCTCGATTCTCTTTGGTTGGAAGGAAGGGGAAGGGGAGCCAGATAGCCCTTCAAGCGAAGATTTTTCGGGACCACACTTCAAACCAAGGGTATGAATTATCTTGGCAACATGGCTGCTATCAGTGAACAAAATACACATAATGTAAGCTTTTTGGCATAAATAAAGATTTTAACAAAAGTAATCACTTGTTTTATGTTCCATTCAATTGTGAGTTCATAATAGCGATCATGTTAATCAAAGAAATGTTTGCAAAAAATCGCTAATATTTGCTAATGTCATATCATTATAAACTGCATGATAGTGCCACAGCATGTCTGATCAGGCAATAACTGCCATAGACATTGAGGGGGCTAATCCCTCCAATGATTAGAAATCGCTAAACCATTTTCTCAAATATTGCCTATTCAGAGAGAAGAGAGAGAGAAATGGAAGTTGCGTGTATTCTAGCGTCTGTCGTTTATCTTTTAGAGTGAGTTTACTTAAAACAGCGATTGTATCCTCTGTTGCTGGAAAATATAATGTAGCAATTCAGTATTTAATGTATTTGATAACTGTATTTAATAAAACTTGTGGGGCAGCGTTGACAAGTTTATTTTCTCCTGGATAGTATGAGCTGCACGATTTCCAATATGTGTGCCCACATAGCAACCATCAACAGATAACTGCCATCACCTGGCCTCAATTCATTTTAGCATTCTTTGATGCCGCAAATGTGTTTAACAAACACACCATCACAGCAGCCAAAAAGAAAGAAAAAATAGAATAAGAGTTAAGAGTGCAACTAATGGAAACACTAATCACTGTTATGGTGACACACATTAGAGTTATACCTCTGTTAATTCTCAATAAAACTTTTGTAGATGTCTAACAGAAATAAAGTCAGTCTGGTTATTAATAAGTGAAGCTGGAAAAACAGTTTGTGGAGTTGTTTAATCCTCCTTGTGGAGGTTGTGGGTTGTGGCTGAAGTCGGTTGTAGTTCTTGTGTTTCTGCTTATCTCTTTTTCTGTTCTCTTCTTTCCTTCAGTGATTCAGCTTTTTAACAGGCTTATTAAGGGTGAAATTACTTCATATTTAATATACACAGATTTTGTTGCTCAGATAAGGTCCAGTTCTGGTTAATTTCTTTACTCTTGGCTGACATGTGGCATTCTATGCCCTGCTTGTGTCTCAAATCTGGCAAACAGGAGTGGTCCGCCCTAAGGGCCATCATTCCACGCTGCATGTGGGCCAGATCATCTTTCCACGGGTGCCAGATGTGGGCGGATCTGGGCGACACAATGTTGCTATGTGGGAAACTGATATTTCCTGAAAGTCATATCTCAATTCTGATTGGTTGATTGGAATGTTGTTCCAGGATCAAAAAGGATGTACTGTGTTGAAAATCTTTGAGTAATGAATCCTTCTGTGATAGAGTTGAGAGGAAATCCTCTTCACAAGCTTCATCTAACAATCACTACCACAAACTGTTGGTTCATGACAGTCATCAGCAGATGTCCTGTTTTACAACTATGAGCTAATAAACAGGGCCAATTTGGTTGTGTCCCAAAATGATACACTTCACACTTACGCTGTATACTGTCATTTAGTGTATGAATTTTAGCCCATGCATGTTGTTTCAAATGGAACACTTTTTTAATTATATTATATTATATTATATTATATTATATTATATTATATTATATTTTACATTGCATTTACATTACATTTAACCCTTAGGGGACTAAGCCCTTTTGGTCCGTTTTCTCTATTTTTACATTTCGACTTATAAACCATATGTAATGAGGATGGACCACCATGTATTTGGTATCAATGGATTCAGAAGACCCTAAGCTACCATAAGCATGCATGCAATATGTTTATAAAGGAAGTATGAGTGAAAAATTGTACAATAAACTAGAGAATTTCAAAGGCAAAATGAGATTTTTGTCATTTATTACTGAAAATCCTACCTCACACAACAATAGTTAAAAGTTTTGACCCAAAATATATTTTTCAAACTCTTTGCTTGACAGAAATGGGTTAATGTTCAATCAAATGTGTAAAGATCAATTAAATAATTAACTTTATTTACAAACAGTCCTAGGCGTTTTTTTTATTTTTGGGACTAAGCCCTTTTGGTCTGTTTCTCTATTTTTATATTTGGGCTTATAAATCATATGTAAATGAGATGAAACACCCTGTGTTTGGTATCTATGGATTCAGAAGACCCTAAGCTACCATAAGCATGCATGCAATGTGTTTATATAAAGGAAGTATAGTGAAACATTTTACAATAAACTAGAGAATTTCAAAACGAAAATTAGATTTTTGTCATTTATTACTGAAAAACACACATATAGAACAGTTTTGAACAAAGAAAATATATTTTTCAAACTCTTGTTGACAGAAATGTGTTATTGTTTAATCAAATGTGTAAAGAACAATTAAATAATTAACTTTTTAAAAACAGTCCTAGGCATGCCAGTGAGCAAAAGCAAGGCCTCTCAGGCCTTTCCAGTAATTGTTCAGAGCTTGTTCTGCGTAAATCTTTTACTGCTTGCCATTTTGATAAAACAATTCTGTAATAATGCTGTATCTCTCTCGAATTTATCTCTTTGTGCTCGCTAACATTCCGATCACTTTCTGCTTTCTCCCTGTGATCGGATTCTCGATCGCTCGAGTTAGCTCTTTTGTGCTCGCTAATACTCCGATCGCTCTCTGTAACACTCTGTAACATGCTGATTCTCTGAAGCGCTTATTGATTACATGTCTTTACTATAGTCCAGCCAGCTTTACAAGGCTACAGCAGAGCTACAGAGTCCTCTGAATCGCTAGAAGACATAACCTTCCTCTGATTGGGTTGAAAAGACTCCTCCCAGCGCAATTTTTCCATTGGCTGTTGCGTGTTGAATCTGCCTAGCACAATCTTTTTCATTGGCCTGTTTACGCAGTGGTATTAGCAATAAGGGAAGTGTTTAATATACAAACTGGACACCGCTGTTTTCAGCGAATCTGAGAAAGACGGCAAAAAACCCGCATCTCTCTAGCATTAATAGTTTTGAGATAACTACACATTTGTAAAAGTATGGCATTTTGCGGTACCGCCTAATCCGTCCAGAGGGTTAATCATTTAGCAGCGCTTTTATCACGAGCTTACAAATGAGAACAGTAGAAACAATCAGATCAATGAGAGAACAACAACGGTATAAAAGTGCTATGACAAGTGTCACTTAGTATAGAACAGAACACGTAGCCAGGGTTTTTTTTTTTTTTTTTTTTGAATATGATAGACAAGAAAAAGGTAAGGACTAGTATTAGTTGGTTAAGTGCAGGCAAAAAAGATGAGTCTTTAGATGTTTTTTGAAAATGAGTAAAGACTCAAGAATTGAGATCGGAGGTCATTCCACCAGCTGGGCAGTCAAGGAAAAAGTGTGTGAGAGTGATTTTGAACCTCTTTGGGATGGCACCACAAGGCGTCGTTCACTTGCAGAGTGCAAACTTCTGGAGGGTGCATAAGATTGAACTAGTGAGTTTAGGTAAGTTGGCCTGCCAGTGGTCGTCCTTGTAGGCAAATATAGTACCTTGAATTTGATGCGGCGGCTACTGGTAGCCAGTGTAACCTGATGAGGATAGAAGTAACATGAGCCGCTTTTGGCTCATTGAAGACAACCCTCGCTGCTGCATTCTGGATCAGTTGCAGAGGATTGATAGTACATGCAGGAAGGCCGCTAGGAGATCATTGTAATAGTCCAGTCTGGAGAGAACAAGAGCTTGGACAAGAAGTTGGGTGGCTTGCTCTGACAGGAAGGGTCTAATCTTCCTAATGTTGTATAAGGCAAACCTGCAGGACCGGGTAGTTGTAGCAATGTGGTTTGTGAAGCTTAACTGATGATCCATCACAACTCCTAGGTTTCTGGCTGTCCTGGAAGGAGTTATGGTTGACTGAACCCAGCTGTATAGAGAAGTTGTGATGAAACGATGGGTTAGCTGGAAACACCAGCAGTTCAGTCTTAGTAAGGTTGAGCTGAAGGTGATGGTCATTCATCCAGCTAGAAATGTCACTCAGACAGGCTGAAATGCGAGCAACTACCGTCCGGGTCATCTGGTTGGAATGAGAAGTAGAGTTGAGTGTCATCAGCGTAGCAGTGATAGGAAAATCCATGCTTCTGAATGACAGATCCTAATGACGTCCATGTAGATGGAGAAGAGAAGGGGTCAGTGACTGAGCCTTGAGGAACCCCAGTAGCAAGTTGTTGTGACTTAGAAACTTCACCCCTCCAAGACCCCATGAAGGATCTATCAGAAAGGTAGGAGTTAAGCCACTGGAGTGCAGTTCCAGAGATGCCCATCTTTCTGAGGGTGGACAGGAGAATCTGGTGATTACGGTGTCAAAAGCAGCAGACAGGTCCAGCAAAATGAGTACTGAGGATTTTGAAGCTGCTCTTGCCAGTGCAGGGCTTCAGTAACCGAGAGCAAGGCAGTCTCAGTTGAGTGGCCACTTTGAAGCCAGATTGGTTGCTGTCCAGGAGGTTGTTCTGTACAAGCAACATAGAGAGCTGGTTGAACACAGTTCATTCAAGTGTCTTTGCAATGAATGGAAGAAGGGATACCGGTCTGTAGTTCTTCAGCAGTGGGCTTACCGAGCCTGCTTAAATGCTGAGGGAAATGTTCCAGAGTGAAGAGAGGAGTTGATAATGTGAGTAAGTGAAGGTATGACTGAAGAAGAAATCGCTGAAGGAGGTGAGTGGGGATCGGATCCAATGGGCAAGTAGTAGGATGACTGGACAGGAAAAGTTTGGAAACGTCCATCTCTGAGAGTGGAGAGAAGGAGGAGAGAGTGAGCATTAGTCGTTGTGAAGTTATCCTCAGTCTGTGTGTGGAGAATTGGTCACTGATGGTTCTTGTCTTATTTGTGAAGAAAACTGCAAAGTAGTCAGCTGTAAGAGTCGATGGAGGAGGAGGTGGATTAAGCAAGAGAACTGAGAAAGTGTTTTGAAGAGCGTTTCAGAAGCTACACAAGCAGTTAGATTAATCTTGATCTGGTAGCATGTTCTCTGCAGCTGAAAGCGTTTGCAGGAAGCAGGAAGAGAGGGAGGAGACTGACTACACAGTGGAAGTTCAGCTAGAGGTTTTGATATCATGTCTTCCTTCTGCAGCCCAGAGCTTGAAAGCGTAGTTCGCGGTAAGTGGGATGAAACCAGGATGGCAGATGGGAGTGTGCGTGGTCGTAAGGGACCGAGTGGGCAAGTTACTCAGCAGAAGTGCTAGTAGTGGAACAGAAGTGGTCTGAGTAGTATGTTAGTGTGTCACAGAGCATGAAATGAGGTCGAGTGTGCAGTGAAGTGTAGGATGAAACATATTAGTATATATAGATAGGCCATGGAGAGAGGGCATTTGAGTCCAGTCGAAAGGTGAGTCTGGCATGAAGTGCACCACTTACTAGGAGATTGATAGTGACTGTTACTAGTTACTAAGTATGAGAAGTGGTCTGGTAGCAGTGGAGTAACTCATAAGTGTTTCACTAAACAGGACATCATGATTGTGTCAGCCATAATGTACATGCGATTTGCTGAGTCTGTAGTAGAGCACTCTATATTATATTATATTATATTATATTACACAAAAAAGGCATTTTGACCATGATCAAAGTGGCATTAAGTCTTGGATGAAGATCACACAGGTTTATACTAGGATGCCATTGGATTTGGGACGCACACTGTTTACTATTTTATAAACCATAAAAGTGCTACTTGTGTAACACTGAAGTTACACCCACCATTACATTAGACATTTATAATAAATAAGGACATTACAATGATTGCTGTCTACTAAATAATAATGTAACATGGTGTTTCATAGTTATTAGAGCTATACTTAATGAGAAAAAAAAGAAGAAGAAGAAGAAGATATTTTGAATATTGCTGGTAATCAAACAGTCGTGGTTGCCACTGACTTCCATAGTAAGAAAAAAATATATACTATGGAAGTCAATGGGAACCACCAACTGTTTGATTACCAGCAATCTTCAAAATATCTTATTTTATGTTCAACACAAGAAAGCAACTCATACAGGTTTGGAAGCGACATGAGGGGGAGTAAATGATGACAGAATTTTCATTTTTGGGTGAACTATCCCTTTAAAGTTAAATATAATTAAATAAAATGTTTAATTGAGACTGATGCTGTCATTCCAACTTTAAAATGGTTTGATCTTGGACCTCTGACTGATTGGTCTGTTTTGATAGATTCAGTATTATCTGTGATAGTCAAGATATTCTATATAGAGAAGATCAAATGAGAGGTTCATAGCAGAACAGAAAGAAGCTCTTCATCTATGAACTAAACACATATGCACAGAATGCCTGCACACATACTGTTTGTCCATCCAACAGATCAAATTCATATTTTTCAGTTGTTACTTTTAAATATTAGCTAAGCTTAAAAAAAAATTATTGATCTTCTTTGTCTCATAAATGTTGTGCAGCTGATGCGATAGCTGCTCTGGTGTGTGTTGATGTGTCACCCTAACCGTAACAATGCCATTTCACTCATTTGCTACATAAAATCAGCATCAGTTAAGAAATAATAAATAATAGATTTCTGTTGAGCATAAATTGATTAGAGCTGAAATACAAAGTGATACAACGGAAAGAGATCGTAACAACAATAAAGGATATCTTACTAAGCACGATCAAAACATGCACTAACTTCCACAAAACTGCATTATTCATTTTTACTGCTGTTGGTCTTAACAGAAAAGGGAGAGGGTAACACTTTACATCAAGGTTCCCTTTATAAAGGGTTTATAGAGGTCTTAATAAATGACTAATAACTGCATTATAAATCATTGATAAGCAGTTACAAATGCATGAATAAAGGGTGATTTTGATGCAATACCTCCCAAATAGTGAGATATTTTAACTCACATGTTATAAGTGCTTAACAAATATATTTATTAATACTTATTTCACTCAAAACCAGATTCTGATTTTATTCATGATGCAGCAAAACTTACCATTTTAGCAAGACTGAAAGGTGTTGTATTTATGGTTTTCTCATTTGAGGACTCATGTCACTTTTCTTAAAATGTTTCTTACAAGAATCTACTCTGTACCTTACCCATGATTCACCACAAAAGTCCATGATGCCCATCCACAGCAATGATTAGAAACCAATATATTTTGTTCATCAAGAATGAAATTATCATATTGATTTTATTTTGGGGAAAATAAAACCATGACTTGATGAGATATTAATATTGAAAATTTCAATTCCAATATTACATGTGAACCTTAATGTAATAAACCATTAATTAATGATTTATAAACATTAATAACCTGTGAAAGTGCACCTTAATGTAATGGGAACATATGTGAACCATTTATTAATGAGTTATAAATGCTAATAACATCTAAAAGTGAACCTTAATGTAAAGTGAACACCATTAACCATTTATTAATGAGTATTAAACATTACTAACCAGTCAAAGTGAACTTTAATGTAAAGTGGACATAATAATAATTTATTGATTGATTGATTAATTATTATTGCACACACAGAAAAGTTAGTATTTTCTGGTGAAATAACTTATTGTTGTTGTTGCACTACATCTGTAAACAACTTTCAACTTGAAACAAAAGATTAATATTTTCTGTTACAGCACAATGGAAAGGTTACTGTAGCACATTTTGGAATCTGAACTGTAAGCACAGCTTACGCTCTTTTGTCAGCCGCACCAACAAGGATGAGCTGTTTTCTTACAAATCAAAAGCGTTAATATATGTAGAAAAGATATCCTTGTGGCAGCAGCTGACACATATACGTAAGCTGTGCTTACAGCTCGATCCAAAATGTCTACGTATGTGACACAGAGGACACAAACTGTTGAATAAAGTCATTATTTTTGTTTTATTTGCGTTACAGAAAGTATTGTCACGCTTCATAACTTTACAGTTAAACTACTGATGGCAGATGGACTATTCTGCGATGCTTTTCATACTTTTCTGGACCTTGACTATGTATTTAACTTGCCAGTCTATGGGACAGTCACAAAGCCTCCGGTTTCCATCCAAAATATCTTAAATTGTGTTCCCAAGATGAACAAATCTTTTACAGATTTGGAATGACATGGGAGTAAGTGATTAATGACAAAATTTTCACTTTGGGGTGGAGTATCCCTTTACGCAGATCCCATGACTACAGAATAAACCGAAAGTAAAGCCGGTACTGGGATGTTTATTTCACCACTTGATCACTGGGCGGGCTGCTGGTTCACTCAGTTGTCAGCAGATGTTATCATAAAACTGTAACGTTATAAGAACACAATGTCTACACTGCTGCTTTATTTCTTGATGACAATTTGCCTAGGTCACTCACTAAAAGTGGCCAAAAAGGAGAAAAAAAAAGTGTAATGTTGCCTCGAAGCGGCGACTCAAGCTGCGTCCCAAATGACACACTATACACTTTCTACTTATGCATTATGTACTCAACCATGTAGTGCATGAATTATATAAGGTTATTTGGTCATTTATAAATGGAGTCTGATAGCTCCCCTTCACTACCTAATAGAGTGGTGGATCTATGATGTCACTTTGGGGAAGTCATGGCCTGGTTAGAGAGTTTGACTCCTAACCCTAAGGTTGTGGATCTGAGTCTCGGGCCGGCAATACCACCACTGAGGTGCCATTGAGCAAGGCACTGAGCCCTCGACTGCTCCCTGGGCACTGCAGCAAAATGGCTGCCCACCGACTCTGGGTGTGTGTTCACAGTGTGTGTGTGTGTGTGTGTGTGTGTGTGTGTGTGTGTGTGTGTGTGTGTGTGTGTGTGTGTGTGTGTGTGTGTGTGTGTGTGTGTGCGTGTGTCAGCTTGCGCGATGGGTATGCGGTGTTGTGTTCACTGCTTTGTGTGTGCACTTTGGATGGGTTAAATGCAGAGCATGAATTCTGATATGGTCACCATACTTGGCTGGATGTCACATTCTTTGTAGAGCAAAACCTCAGAAATGAGTAAGCATTTTAGCACTTCGTTCCACGTCCAGAGTCAATGTTTGTTTTTTTTTAAATAGGGATTTTGCGTAAAGTCCAAAATAAGGTCTGTGGCTGATAAACTGATTGTATTTAACCCTAGGTTAATAAAAATACAATAATCTCAGTGTTTGTTCATACATGATGTAGCGTTGTCTGACTAGGGCGAGACATGGCCTGATAGACGTCAAAGTTTCAAAAATATATGGATTCATTGTTCACCAAAAAAGCAAGGGGCATTTTCAGATGTATCCACTCTGGGACTGTACTGTACTCCAGAACACTGATACAGAGCTACTTCTCTCTGTTTATGTCTATGACCAATCATGCAGGTCTGGACGTTGATTTACGAACGTGGTTCCTACCAGAACCAGTCTAAAATAGTCTGAATATATAAATGTATTATAGGTGTACTGTAGTGATTCATGATTAGCCAAAAACACAGTTTGGAAAATGGATTTATGCATGCACTCGCTTATTATAAAAGAAAATGTTGAATTTTCAACAGAAAAAATTACAGACTGCAGATTAAAATAATGGATTATTCCCATACTGAATTGTTAATAAATAATGGCATATTTTCTTGTTAATCACATCGAAACTAGGCTGAAACATTTGAATTTACTGAAACCTGCGTTTTAGGCCTGTATAGCAGTGTTGATTTTCTCGTTCCTCCTAATGACAAATGAGCGGAAATACATAAATCATAATTTTATATCTTATTTAATGTAATAGTAACCCACTGGCACACTTCCTGTGCCTGACTTGTGCATGTGACCATGAACTCCATGACCGCTGTAAATCTGGAGGTGCTCACAAGCGAACCCTAGTTACTCTGTCCTGACCTTAACCTAGTCAGTTGTAGCCTTGGCTTTAAGGATTAACAGTGAATCGTAATTTTAAAATGAGGCAGTTGTTTGGTTTGTCCTATTTGTGAATTGTTTAGAGTTATGAGATGATCATCAGCCAATCAGTTTATCATTTTTTCATCATGATGGGTATAAATCATATTTGAAATCTGACTAGTTTGTTTTTTTTGGTGGATTCAGTTATTTATTTGACTGTATTTGCTGTTCTGTGTGAGAAGAACAACACAGTGATCATTGTGTGAAGCTCACAGTGGCAAAACAGGAAGAAACTCTACACCTACAAAGCGAAACTCACATCAAACAAATGGCTATTTACAGAGGCTTTTGTCCACCAAACCATGTTTCTGATGAAAACCAACCCAGAGGGTTTCAGTTTGACTCAGAAATGAGCTGCTAATGTCACACCTCAATGAATCTAGCAATAATGCAAGATGCTAGACTGTTTCTGCCATTTGCAAGAACCAATTGATTGTAAAAACATTTTAAAATCCTTCAGCTTTAACCATGAAATGTATGATAACTAATCCAATACATACATTCATACATATGTAAGAGTCAGAATGTCATGGAAAAGTTCTTTTATTTCAGTAATTCTGAATTCTGAGTATGGGTCACCATACTTGGCTCTATGTCACTTCCTTTGTAGGCAAAAACTCAGAAGCGAGTTGTTGGCCTTCTGGAAAGTATGTTCATTTACTGTACATGGACTCAATACTTGGTAGCGCTCCTTTTGCTTAAATTACTGCCTCAATTCAGCGTGGCATGGAGGAGATCAGTCTGTGGCACTGCTGAGGTGGTATGGTTTTGAGATGCACCAATCTGCATTTTTTGGTCTCTTGTTTCTCATTTTCTTCTTGACAATAGCCCATAGATTCTTTATGGAGTTCAGGTCTGGTGAGTTTTCTGGCCAGTCAAGCACACCAACACCATGGTCATTTAACCAACTTTTGGTGCATTTGACAGTGTGGGCAGGTGCCAAATCTTGCTGGAAAATAAAATCATCATTTTCAAAAAGCTGGTCAGCAGAAGGAAGCATGCATGCTCCAAAATTTCTTGGTAAACAGGTGCAGTGACTTTAGTTTTCAAGAAACACAATGGACCAACACCAGCAGATGACATTGTACCCCAAATCATGTACAATGAATCATCAACAATAACACTGGACTTAAAAGCAACTTGGGCTATGAGCTTCTCCACCCTTCCTCCAGACTCTAGGACCTTGGTTTCCAAATGAAATACAAAACTTTCTCTCATCTGAAAAGAGGATTTGAACCATTGGGCAACAGTCCAGTTCTTCTCCTTAGCCCAGGTAAGATGCCTCTGACATTGTCTGTGGTTCAGCAAATTCCTTGACACGTCTGTGTGTGGTGGCTCTTGATGCCTTGACCCCAGCCTCAGTCCATTCCTTGTGAAGTTCACTCAAATTCTTGAATCGATTTTGCTTGACAATTCTCATAAGGCTGCGTTTCTCTCGGTTGGTTGTGCATTTTTTCTTCTACACTCTTTCCTTCCCACTCAACTTTCTGTAAACATGCTTGGATACAGCACTCTGTGAACAGCCAGCTTCTTTGGCAATGAATGTTTGTGGCTTACCCTCCTTGTGAAGGGTGTCAGTGATTGTCTTCAGGACAACTGTCAGATCAGCAGTCTTCCCCACGATTGTGTAGCCTAGTAAACAAAACTGAGACCATTTTGGAGGCTCAGGAAACCTTTGCATGTGTTTTGAGTTGATTAGCTGATTGGGATGTCGCCATATTATAATTTGTTGAGATTGTGAATTGGTGGGTTTTTGTTAAATGTGAGCCAAAATCATCATAATTAAAAGAACCAAAGACTTAAACTACTTCAGTCTGTGTGCATTAAATTTATTTAATACAAGTTTAACAATTTGAGTTGAATTATTGAATTAAATGAACTTTTCCAAGACATTCTAATTTATTGAGATGCACCTGTGTGTGTGTGTGTGTGTGTGTGTGTGTATGTGTATATATATATATATATATAATATATATATATATATATATATATATATATATATATATATATATATATATATATATATATATATATATATATATATATATATATATATATATATATTAGGGATGCAACAATATGGTTAGCCACGGTTCAATACATACCTCGGTTTTAAACCACGGTTTTCGGTTCGGTTCTGATGGATTGACACATAAGAGTGTATATCTGTTATTCTATGCACAGGCAATAAGAACAGTAAAAGGTTAAGAAGAAAAAAATATTTTATTGCAATACTCCTTTATTTTACTTAAGAGCAAAGAAAAGCCCACTAGTTCCTAGTGTATTGTATAATATATATATTTTATTTTATTTTAAAACATCACACAGCTGTTTGTAGCCAATGTACAAACTGGGGAACACATAAATTCCCAAATTTTAAAATAAACATACATGTCAAGTTAGTAAACATAAATTGACCATTTCAAATAAACATACTTGTACTTCAGTAAACATAAACCATCTTAATTAACCTTAACAGTACTCCAGTACAGTATCCTTCATTCAGAATGTAAAGTGCAATTTGACTTAGGTCAGCTATCTATTCTTGGATTTTGAGGTTCTTCTGTAAAAGATAAGCCTGTCAACATTCTCTGCAGAAAGCGAGAGCGTTTGCACTACATGTCCCGCAGTGGAGAAAATTCTCTCACTCATACGGAGGTTCCTGGGACACAGAGGTGTTGTTGTGCAGCTTTTGCTACATGGGGAACTTGCATTAATTTGTTTTCCACCATATGAATGGATCAGCATCCACATGAATAATGTCTGCTAACTTGTATGTGGTGACTTCCTCCTCAATGATCTGGGAAATGGCTTACCCTGCTTTTCCTCAGTTTTGAAAAGCTCCCAAATACCTCTGACATGGCTGTCTTCTTCTTGGAGGGGAGAGGATGGATTGTCTTCATCTGTGGAGGGCACAGGATTCTCCACTAGACCCTTTGCATCAAAGAGAATGATCCTTTAGTATAATTATTACACATATAAGCACACACAGCTCAGAACCACAACCACCCTCAAGTGTAACATATGACAAATGTTAAATTATTTTGATCAGTGAAAAGGACACAATTTATAAGAAGCATCTAAATAGATAAAACAATCAAAATAACAACGATAAAAAACAAAAACAAATCAAATAGTACCTGCTGTACCTGCATGCTCCAGAATTTCATGGATGATATTCCTGTAGAGCTTATCGAGAGTCTTCATCAAGGTAAGGCAGGGATTTAAACCTGGGGTCAAGGGCTGTGGCAATTTGGAGGTAATCATAAACATTGGGGTCAGTGTACCTCTTTGCCAGGTCATTTATAACGGCTGCTTTGGCTTCTTTGACTGTCGCACTGTCCTGGTCTCCTGGTGACATGGATTTGAGAATCATCTCTTTCAGAGGAAGGATCATTGATATAGTGGGGTTGTTTCACTGCTCATGAGAGTTGTCACTGTTTTCAGTGGTGTGAGGACCTGAATCAGTTCTTCTGCAAGTTTCTGTTCACTGTCATTCAACATGGTTACGCTTCTTGACAGACAGCTTCAGATCTTTGTCCAGTAAGGCAGAATAGATGGTCGGGCTGCTGTTCTGTGTATCTTTCCAACATGTCATGTACTGTATTCCACCGAGTTGTGACATCATGGAATTAACTTGTGTCTGGGCAAGTTTAACATCTCCTGCTTCACAATCAAAACATGGTGGGCTTTAGTGCTTTTGTGAAAAAATGTCACTATTTTTCTAACCCTCGCCAGGATGCGGGACACTGATTGATTGACACTGCTTTCTTGGCTGCTAGGTTTACAACCGGCAAAACAACTTATCTGTGGCCCCAGCCCATCAGCTTCATGGACTGCATTCACAATATTCGAGCGCTATCTGTGGTGACTGGGAGTAACATATTTGGCCTCCTCAACTTCCACGATTCGCTGCGTTGTCAACTCTTCTGCCAAATGAGCTTGTATGACCTTCATACAGGGGACGCGCTTTGGAGTACAGCGCTTTCATTTCCCAATCCGACATGTAGTGAACAGTTACAGTGAGGTAACCTGGTTGCCCAGCGAGGTCCAACCATCTGTGGTCAGAGCAAGGCTCTGTGCTTTAGCCAATTCGTTCACAATGCTGTTGCACGCCTCTTTTCATAGAGGTCGGGAATTATCTCGGTGCTGAAAAAAGTGCGAGACGGTAGTCTGTAACGCGGATCGAGAGTTATTATATGATGACAAAGCCAGCGCTCCAATCACCAAACGGCTGTTTTTGAGGACTTTATTACCTGCTCTGCAATCCTGCCTTCAGACAGTGATATTGCTGGGTGATGGCCCGCAGATGTGCAGTCATGTTGGAAGTGTTACCGCTTTGAGTAGGCTACACGTAAAACAATGCTTGCAGACAGTCATTTTTTGTTTTTCTTCCTCTGCTTATAGTCGACGGCAAAACCGAAATGTCTCCACACCACGGATTTGAAAGACGCCGGCCCTCAGACTGTAGCCTCACTTCACCGCCGCCATGTTAAAGTGTGGATTGGAATAATGGTTCAGCCCTAAATATTTACTGGCGGGGAGTTTCCTCCTCTCAGCTCATACACCAGGCACATACAAACAGTAAATTGAGAGAAATAAGACACATTTAAATTATTTAACGTATAACCGCAATTCACAGCGATTGAACTGTGGATGTCGTATCAACGGTTCAATATTATATGGAGAATTGTGACATCCCTAATATATATATATATATATATATATATATATATATATATATATATATATGAATATGAATTCTCTACACATAGCACGTGTTTATCAAGTACTTTCACTTCAAATTCAAATCCCAGCCTCAAACCAATCAGAAATACCTGTACTTATAAAGTAGCCAGAAAGAAATTTTAAAGAAAAAATCAGACATACTTAGATGCTTTTGCACCTGAAGTCTTCTATCTATCTATATATAATGGTAAAACAAGAATGTGTTAAATGGTTAAGGTCGTGTACTGGGAGGGTCAAACTCTGTTGTGGGAGGATTCATACACTAGCTTGGGAGTTTTGATGTATAGTCTTACAAGATTTCACTGAACAACTAAAGAAAATGGTTGGCACATTTGTTTTGTTCTGGTTGTGCTGGTGGTGTTTGACTGGTAAGTTATAAAGCATTTTTATGGCTTCATTTCTTTTCATGTCATTTCACATTTAGTTACAAACTGCAACTGATTTAAGTTTTGTAAACCTTTGTTTTAATCTGACCATATGTCTTCTCCAGGTGTGTTTGGCGAGTCATTATCAGTGATGGAGGGAGATTCTGTGCTTCTACAAAATACTGTAACTACAATACATGAAGACATCGACATACTGTGGAAATTTGGAGCTGAAAACTCTCTGATCAGCTCAAATCAAGAGAGGGAAACAAATCTTCCCTGATGAGAGATTCAGAGACAGACTGAAGCTGGACAGACAGACTGGATCTCTGACCATCACAGACATCACAACTCAACAGCTGGACGTATGGATTAGAGATAAATGGAAAAACTGTCTACAAAAACATTCAATGTTTCTGTCTTTGGTGAGTAACAAAATGGTTCAGTCTTCTAAACATTCTTGATTAAGTAAAGGAATATATCAGGTTCAATAAAAGTTAAGTTTATGCAGCTGCTTTTTCAGCCACGATCCCTTTAAAAATGAAAGAAAGAAAGAAAGAACTTAGATTAATTCTCTGGTTAAAACTGGGGTATTATTTGAGGTGTAAAGAGTTTTAACTCATTGTTAAGCCCATTTAAGGGTGCTGTATATGTCTCACGCCATTTAAGTATTTTATTTGAGTATTTTAACATTTACAGATCTGCTGCACTTACTTAAATTGTGAAAGTGTCTCTCTGTATATATTTTTACAATTATTATGCTGCAAATGCTATGAATTTAGTATAAATTGTACCACAACCATAAAAATATTGTAATGTTTAATCATTTTATATCTTCATTTGACAGAAACACTCATCTTGTGTCAGCACACTACAGCAAAAACAAGATTGTTGTGTACATGTCTCTGTACTGTTTGTTCTCTTACTTTTCAGCCCATCTACCCGTCCCTAACATTACCAGAGACTTTTCACAAAACTCATCATCATCTTCATCATCATCAGAGCAGATTTGTTCATTGCTGTGTTCAGTGGTGAATGTGGGTGATATGACTCTCTCCTGGTACAAAGGAAACAGTTTATTGTCCAGCATCAGTGTGTCTGATCTCAGCATCAGTCTCTCTCTACCTCTGGAGGTGGAATATCAGGAGAAAAACAGCTACAGCTGTGTGATCAACAATCCCATCACAAACCAGACCACACATCTGGACATCACACAACTCTGTCAGTCACATTCAGGTAAGACAGTAGTAAAGATTAGTGATTATTCATAGACTTTGACAAAACCAAACCATCACTGAAAGACCTGTTGATTATAGATGAGGGTCACCCTTCATTTAACATGGTGTTGATTTCTGCTGCTGCTGCTGGATCTCTGTTGATCGTAGCTGCAGTCGTGATGTGCTCCATCTGCAGGAAATGTAGAAAAATTGACCAAGAAGGCAAGTGTTATCTGCTGCTTTTAATTTTTTTTTTTTTCTTTAATGTTTTAATTGGTAACTAGTCCTACTATTTAAGCACAGGTATTCTCACAGTCTGAGAAGCAGGAAGCACCTATTTATAGAAGGACACCAGATTAATGTGGCAAAATTACTGGGATTTCAGTGAATGATGATGTTCCACTTTTGGGCTTCAATTAAATTTAAGAGCAAAGACCATACATAATCTTAATTGCATATTTTATTTTTTTAAATGTGAAAAGGGTTATAATGTCAAAATGTACATGATTTTTTTATTTTATTGTGTAGTTAATTGTGCATTGAGGGCCTTGATGATACTTTTATCTGAAAGATTATGTTGTTTTAATGTATATATTATCACTGAAACAGTTGAGACTCATGAAGACGAGATCACTTATGCTGAACAAGCGTTCATCAAAGAAAAGCACAGAAATCAGTAAGTTTATAAGATTTCACTTTCAAATCACTGTTAAAAATTTTGAATCAGTAGAGTCATCTTTCTAAATGTTGTCAGTAGCATCTAATGTAATATAATTAGTTTTTGCATGTTTAAATGTAATAATTCATATGAGTAATATATGACATGTCACATTGATGTCATATAACTCCATGTTTGCTTGCACTAAAGGCTAGATTTCATGTGAAATTATTCATGTAATTAACCTCAGATTGTCACGTTTGTTACAGATTGTAACAGGTTTGTTCAAAGAAGAAGAAAAAGAAACCCTCATAGAATTTATAATGGTTTTACAAGAAATGTATTGGTTTTAATGGAAACTAAATGGCCCCTGGTGTTTAGTTGCCTTCTGTTGAATGGCTTTAATGGAAATATATCCCAAAACACACTACTGTACAGGGTTGCCAGTTCTATGTTACAAAACCAGCCAAAGGTCAATCAAAATACCCCAAAACCAGCCCAGTGACCCAGCTTTATCTTTGGTAGTATGTAAAATATTTTACATATAAACCCCTGGGATGGGGTGTGGGGGTCGCCTGGCAACCCTGTTACTGGAAAACATCAGGTGATGGTTTTAATGCTTAACAGCTGATTAATTGTAATGCTTGTAGAGTGAAAGCATTAGAAATTCTGTGATGTTTATATTGTTTGTTTCTTACAAGGGAAAGTGTTCCTATTCAGCTTGTATCATTTGTTAATATATATATAAAAAAAAATTCATATGTAGTTAGGCAAATGCAGTTCAGATTTTGTTTTTGTTTAGTTCTGAAAAAAATAACAATTTTGCTACTATGTTGTGCATTATTGACATCTGATAACGATTAAGTATATATTACATCTTATATGATGTGTTTTACAGAAAGTTAAAGAGGAAGATAATGTGGAATATGCTCCCATCACCATGAGAAGATGATCAAACTTTAATCCAGTTCGGCTGAGTTTTGGGAACGGTGAGAATCACCTTCTGTCAAAACATTTTGTACACAGGCAAAGATGATCTTTTAAGCACGCTTTTGAATTTAGCTGTAATCATAAAAAATTGAGTCAAAATGAATCATGCTTTTGTCTTGTCTAAATGTACAGAGATGTGGTTTGACCTACTGGGTGGACAAACCGCTTCTGCATGAACACATGCTTTTTCTGGATGTTTGTGAAGAATCAAGATATGCATTCATGATACATATCTTAAAAAGGTACATTCAGGATGTATTAATTTTGTTTTGTTTATTGTATAGGATCCCTGATGACTCTTTATCTTCAAAAATAAATTATTTTGGCATAAGCACTCTCTAGATATCATGACCTCATACACTGAGTGCTAGATTCAGTAGTTATTTCCAGCTCTCGCTATTTTATGTCATATCTTATTGTTTTATACATATCATGTGAAGATATGCACCGCTCCAGCTCCTGCAGCTGCCACCTGGATGAGGGATCAAAACACAAGAGGAGTAATATACATCCTCAAGAGGAAGAAAGGTGATTTTAGTGACTTTGAACGGGACGCTCTTGGTGCTAGACACACTGTTCTGAGTATTTCTGAAACTGCTGGTCTACTGGGATATTCAGCACAACCATAGGTTTTACAGAGAAGACTGGAAAAATTTGCTTGGTCTGATGGGTCTCAATCTCTGGTGCAACATTCAGAAAGCAGGGTCAGGATTTGACATAAACAATGTGAAAGCATGGATCTATCCTGTCTTGTATCATGGTTCAGGCTCCTGTTGGTGTAATGGTGAGGAGAATATATTCTTGGCACAATTTGGGCCCCTTAGTACCAACTGTATGATGTCCATTCCTTCATGACCACAGTATAGCCATGTGATGGCTCCTTTTAGCAAGATAACTTACCATGTCACAAAGCTCAAATCATCTCAAACTGGTTTATTGAACATTACACTGAGATCCCAATAGTCAGACGGCCTCCAGTCACCTGATCTCAATCCAATAGAGCATTAGCGACTGATGCTTTCAAGCACTGCTTTTTGTAAATTGTTTGTTTCAAACAAGTGGTTTGGAGCATGTATCAAACTGCCAAAGCCACATGTTTTAATAAACAAAGCTTAATCAAGTCACAACAGTTTCGAAATATCAGTGATTCTCTGGTTGGGGTTGATCTTTCTGTAAACCTATGATAGCCTCTGATACCACATTAGCAGTTTTGCTGTAGTCACACTACACTACCATAACTAATAACAAATGTAATAATAACACTGCTAATATACTATAACAAGGACAGCATCTCGATGGTGTGCTCCTGATATAATCTACAGTGTGTTTGTGCTACAAGCAAGTGTTGATTTACTTTTATCTAATATAACAACATGAATTAAAAAGCTTTAAAATTAGTTGTTAGGTGCTGTATTCATATCTTGATTGAAGGTCAAGAACTGCTAAAGGTTGAGGTTTAATGAATTTCTGATAATAACTCAAAAATGCAAGTTATGATAAAGTCCCAGATTCCAGCAAAGAATATTTTTGTCTTATACTGGAGTTATTTAAAGAAAAAAAAAAATATATATATATATATATATATATATATATATATATTTCCCAGAAATGAAAATTACTGAAATTATGTGTAACCCTTTGCAATAATCAGTAATAATTAATCCTTTTATTTTTTTGAAAAGTGTGTGCAAAATTGGGGTATATATACTGAATTAACATTTCTGATGTCATCAAAATTTGTTTATATCTCATCCCAGCTACTTTAAACTCTGTTTAATCAGATTTTAGGTTACTTTTATGCATAAAACCCCTATACAACAACACTGATAGGAATACTGAGAAAAAAAGACATCAACATATTTCAAAATGACTTTAATGTAACAAAAATAAAAAATGTTATACAAGAGCATCCAGTAGTGCAACATCAATATAGTGCAGGAAATGCACTAATACATCAGTCACTAATATGTTTTAGAGCTTAATAAATGAAAACTTTCTTCATGGTCACTATTGTGACTGAAGGGATTAAATGAATTAAAGAAGACACTACAGGTGAACAGGGTAAAAATATTAAAATATTTCTTCAGATGATCAATCACAGTACTTCAAGACCAACTGTTGTTTAAATATTCAAATATCACATCATTCAAGTATAAAAGCTTCAATTTACATACATTTTCAAATCAGAAAACTGAACACTGTATCAAACAGGTTCAAAACTTAAAATTCTTGTTTCATTTTGTTGACCTTTTAAAGGTTTGGTAACACTTTAGAATAAGGTTCCATTAGTTAATGTTAGTTAATGTATTAATTAACATGAAAACAATGAATAATACATTTATTACTGTATTTATTCATCTTAGTTAATGTTAGTTAATGAAAATACAGTTATTCATTGTTAGTTCATGGTAATTCACAGTGCATTAACTAATGTTAACAAGCACAACTTGTGATTTAAGTAATGCATTAGTAAATGTTGAAATTAACATGAACTAAGACTTATAAATGCTGTAGAAGGATTGTTCTTGCTTAGTTCATGTTAACGAAAGTAGTTAACTAACATTAACTAATGGAACCTTATTCTAAAGTGTTACCAAAGGTTTTTATAAGAGGGGATTTTGGATTTCTCTTCATCAATCAGAAATAGTCAACTGCAAAAAATAAATGTGCAAAAAAAACAAAAAAACCTTTCCACAATGTACTGGGGAAAGATATATGGACAAACTCCCTCAATAAAATCTTCTAAATATTGATAGGGATAAATCTGGAAAGTATGGTTTGTATAAGTAACACTGAAGTTGATATATCTGACTCAGTGCATAAAAAACACCTTTCAAGATATGAAATATCAAATATATAGTGTAATAAAACTATTTACAGTGTATGGCCTTAATGTCATTTACCACAGAATATAAAATGGTTAAAAAATAGTATATATATATATACACACACACACACACACACACACAAATATATACAAACAAAATACTGGTGAGTAAATGAAAAAAATTACTAGCCAGCTAATGGCAATTACCATCCATAGAGCTGTAATCGGCCTTAAAAAGTTAGCCGTCTGTTCTCGTCTTCCCTTATGCCGTTAAAAAACATAGTTACAGTAACCATATTCCTTCCTTTCAAAAAAAAAAAAATGCACTAAATGTTCGTTACAAGCAGCATTTGCCCTCAGGCAGGTAGCTTAACATAAACATATTTTTTGCAAGCCTACCTGCTGCAAAATTACACCATTTGTACAAGACTGACAAGGTAGAGCTATTATATCCAGTGTAATTTATCACTTACCACTATTTTTTCTTCTTTCTTATCCTCCTCTTCTTTTCTCTTCTGGCTTCCTGAAGCATAATTCCGCTTCATGACTGCCAAGGAGGTTTTGTATTTACCGGCTGCAGAGATCCGTTGGCTGGCTGCAATCAGCTGACTACTGAGAGGGGCCCCTTGAGGGGATCCCGATAACAGTGTCATTGGGACGTTACTGCATTGACAGTCAAATAGGCTCTCATACAGTGTCGTTGCATTTTATTCTTAACCAGTCGCTTGTCTGGCCTGGGGCCCCAAGCAATTGCTTGGTTTGCCTGCCTTGTCGCGACGGCCTGCCTGCGCCACTGATGTTGCATTAGTCACTCATTATTCTCATTATAATCATGGTCAAAACTTTTCCACACCTCAGAGTTTGCTTTAGTTGCTGGTGCAACCAAACGTAATCACCAGAGGCAAGCCTCCGCTACACCTGCTCAGCATTCATTTTTCGGATCTTTCTACGCTAATCGAAACACATCACATGACCGCTCGTTACCTCGCAAAACCGAGTAAGCTCCAAGCCCGCCCGAAGCCCGCGTAAGATGATAGAAATTAAGCCGAATCCCGACCAACCGCTGGTCCCGAGTGGTCCCTTCGGTTCGGCAAAGATCTTCAGCTCTACACCGTAAAGAGCGCCCATTGAGGGTTGCATGTAGAAAAAGGGAATAGTGCCATCCATACACTACACAATTTAAGCTGTCAGATCACTGTCCTTTTACACAACACAACAGCGCTTTACACTACATGATGTGTTGGTGACTGGTGTAACATTACAGTATTTCACAAGGAAGAAACCTCCACAAATCCTCATCTCATGCAGAAAAGCCACAAGTAAGAAGTGATATGATGAAATGTAAGATCACAGCGTGAGTGGACTCGTGTGAGACTGTAAGTCTCCCCTTGTCCTGTATCATGCTCTCTCATTGGCTAGAAGGCACCACTGATATCATTTCAAGTTAAAACACATTTCACACTGCATGACACTGAATCACAGACAGGTCCAGGTTTTATCCTGCTATAGGTTGTTAAATTAATTTTGCATCCTGACATAATGGTTCCTTAAATCACATCTGTGATATTTCAGAATATGTGAACTTCACCTATCTGTCACAGATTTCAGGTTTTGTCAGCGATCTCCACAAAACTTCCTTGATGTGAGTGAAAACTGGGCATAAAATTGCGATACACGGTATACACATGTGTATACACAGCATAAAGGAACAAAAGCAGCAAAAAAAAAAAAAAAAGTAAAAAAATTAAACAATAAGCTGATTAGCTTAACCATGCCCATGATGTTTACAAGCTGGTTTACATGTGCAACAGTATAATATCCAATGGATTCACACTCCCAGTCTCCCTCGCTGGCTGTGACACTATTCTACAAACACACAAAGAACACAAATATTACATGAAATCAAATCACACTGACTGGACAAATGCATCTCAGCTGAACATGCTTCATGAACAAAACTAAGAGAGACAGAAAGGAGAAAACACCTGTAATGGACAGATGATGTGAAAGACTGAATATTTACCTTTACAGCGTCACATGATGTCCATTAGAAGTCCCATTAAGAAGCGTTGACCTCGAGGTATAACTAAAGATGTACTCTGATCAGGAGACAAGACTTGCAATTTTTCCCCTGTAAGAAAACATTCACAGGAAGTCAAAGAAATAAACAAGACTAATGATTCACAGAAATACAGTTTTTCTTTCTTTCTGATGTTTGCAGAATACACGTAGTTTCCTTTTCCTAAATATTTAACATTTCTTAAATGTTTCTCTTAATGAATCTTCTGTACTGTTATCTTTGGTACTGAAAAGATTTGCATGCCATAGGGTGTATGAATTATTGTGATTAAAATAGATTGGTGAGTTTAAAACTAAGAATACAGTTGTATTAAGACTCAGAATAAAGTTGTACTAACTGGTTTTTATATTATTGTTATTTAGTTTATTTGGGAGATATCTGAATGTTGTTTTTTTTCTTCATGGCCTCGCTTGGTGAAGTTTTGTATGAAAAATAAAGGAGAAGAAACAACAGATTCACAGTGAACATCTGTTACACCCGGACACTAAAGTGAAGTCAGAACATGTTAAATAATTCACAAAAAAAACTATTTTATAATAGCAATACTTAAAAAAGGAAATACTGTTCTTCATTCGGAGTAAAAGGGTACAAAAGCAGCAGTGTCTTAAAGAGTCAGTTATTGTTTGTGTTTCTGTGTACTGATTTCTGTTTCTCACAGATCTGAATCTGTGGTTATTTATTCATTTATTCAGGCAGACAGATTCAGTGTTCATAGCATCTCACCTGATCAAGTCATTGTTCTGTGTGTCTGTTTTGAAAAGAAACAATTAAACACTGATTACTTGATTATTAACAACACAAAATATATATTTTTCACATCTTTTAAATAATATTTTCACACATACATCCCATTCTGTATGTAGTACTCACATTCGATAGAGAAACACAGCAGCAGCAGCTGCAGCAGCAGTAATGATCAACAGAAGAACAACAATCCCTGCTACAGCAGCTGGAGACCGACCTGAATCTGGAACAACTAAAGACAGACACTCATTATTATTAGAGAGAGAATGATTATCATCCTGTATTTAACAATATCTTTAACTTATATTGACATCTTTCTACTTTGGTCATCAGTTGTATGATATTGATTCAGCTGATAAAGGACACCCTCTGCTGTTTTTGTTATGAACAACAGCTAAAAGCAGCATCACAGCATTGTGAGCTCAGCTTGAAACAGCAGCATGTTTCAGTCTCTGACTTACAGCTTCAAAACTGTCACTTCATTGTAGATGATACAGACAATATACAAAAACAGATTATATTTTAACACTGAGTCACAGCTCACTTTCAAACAGGCCACATTAATATTACATACATTTATATTAACTAAATTATTCATTATACAATTAAAAATAACATTAACTTGACAATAGTTTTGGTCTATATTCTTAAGTTAGAGGGCAAAGGCACTGAATAACTCATTTATACTCACCAATGACCGTAATACAGTTGATATTCTGCTAATACTGAAGCTGCTGCTGATGATGATGATCTGTAGTGTATAATCTCCAGAGTCTGTGATTGTGATGTTCATGATGGTCAGAGATCCAGTCTGATTGTCCAGCTTCAGTCTGTCTCTGAATCTCTCTTTTACACTCATCATCTGAACAGATCTTACTCTGATCTCCAGTGATTTCAGCGATGAGAGAGTCATTAAAATACCACTTCATCACATCATTTGGGTTTTTATTACTCCAGGATCTAAGGTAACAGATTCTCCCTCCTTCACTGGCTTTCTCTTCATTTCATCTCGTTGAGCAGCAGAAACACCTGAAACACAAATCAACAGCTGCTGAAGGATCTTTTTTGGAGGAAAACAAACTCAACAAGATAACCGATTAATCATAATATAAGAAAAACTCATACTGTAAACAAGTACTTCAGCATACTCTTTTCTAGACTTTGACTAAAATACTAAATTTCTCTATATAGTTGTGCTTACGTTGAACACATCCTGGACAGCTAAAACACAATAAATTAGAAAAATCAGATGCACATAAACAGATGATAAGGAAATGTGACCAGAGATGATTTCAGAGATTAGAAATGGAAAGTAATTCTGTTCTGCTCTGACTCTGAATGTCACTGTTATAATAAACATATATAATCTGTTCCTAAATATTCATGAAAAGACTCACCATGTAAAGAAACATTGAAGATCTTCTCACTCTGCTGCCAGTGTTGATGATATTTAGTTGATAAAGTCCAGAGTCAGTGATTCTGGTGTTTGTGATGGTCAGAGATCAGTCTGATGATCCAGCTTCAGTCTGTCTCTGAATCTCTCTTTACACTGAACATCTGAACAGATTTCTCTCTGATCTCCAGTGATTATAGCGCATTAGGATGCCATTAAAATACCATCTCATCTTTCCTTGTTGATTTGCTTCAATATTGTGTGTAGAGTGACTGAATCTCCCCTCCTTCACAGACCTGACTCTTCATCTGTACCAACACCAGACACAGCTGGGGAGAACAAAATGAACATTTAATTCAATCTGTGATAGTGGGACTAAATACACACACCTAAACACTGTGAACATGTTTCAGACATATTTCACTCACTGTCTGTAAAAGATTGTAGATTTAAATATTTCCAGTCTGAATTCATTTACAAGTAGTAGACGATCAAAACTAGACTTCTCATGTCTCTCCTGCTCTCATTATGAGGGGTGAGATTTTGATCAGGTGTGGGGCTGGGCTTTAGAGATGAGGACCAATCAGGTAACAGTATCCCTCACACCAGTTTCCTCCCATTGTTCAGTTCTTTTAGGCATACGTATTTAATGATTTATAAACACTATTTAATAGATTATTCTTCTAATAAAACATTTGCAATAGGTTTGTAAAAGGTGTTTTATTTCCATGTTTAACCTAAGATTGTGTTTAATCTAAAGTTTTGACCAGCAGACGTCACAAAACAGTCAGAATAGCTACATTTCACCATGTATAAAAATGAGGTTGCTACAATTTTACAGATGTTACTGATTTTGATCATGAACAATGTGCAATTCTAAGAGACAAAACATGAATATTACTATTAATATTTTCAGGCAACACAAACCGTTTCTTGATTTGAACAATATCCATCATTAGAACTACACAGAAACAAATAAATATATAATAAAGCTTGTAAGAGTGGTTTCCGGCAGGAGTTCAGGCTGCAAGATTGCCAAAGGACTAAAGAAATGTCATCAGCACGATGGTATAAAACTGTACTTTTCTAGTCTATCACCACCCACACCACGGAAATAAGCTATTTAGAATAATTAAATGTGTGGAGAGCATTCTATTAAGTGAGTATATTGTATTGCAATATGTAGCACTTCAGTGTTAATACTGAATCAAGACTAGTTCGCACAAGTTATAACTGAAATGGTTTAGTAACAGTATTTTGTTGGTTACACTTGAAATGGTTACAAAATAGATGAATGATGGTAAAACATAGTTAACTGTACCTACAATTTTGCTAGAAAAAAAAAGAAGGAAAAATACCATGCAAGTGTTTCAGAGCCGACAAAAGCTATGAAAGAGTGACTGTTTATCTCACAGAGTAAGACGCAGCCTGTTGTCACCACTGGAACTACCAAAACACAAACTCATTTAACCTTTTCCAAGGCCGATTTACAAAATATAGACTTCTGGGAATCCATACTCTGGTCCCAGGAGACCAAGTCAATCATTTGGATCCAAAAACATTTAAAATCTTCTGGTGTTGCTAGAGGAGGAGTACAGTGAGAAGTGCCTGGTCCCCACAGTGAGGTTCAGTTGTAGTGAAGCTCTTCTATGGGGATCTATGAGTGCTGAAGGTGTGAGGGAGTTGCACTTTATCAATGCTGGCATGAATTCACACACATGTAGTATGTTGTATATAGCAGTATGTAGTATTACATTCGATAATAGTGATGATGATAGATGCCCCCTTCTTTACATTTGAGCCCCTGCACCTGAGAAAGTCTGTACATCTCTGTACATATTGGATTGATTTTAATAACTTCAATGCACTTGAATTGTGCACCAAGCAATAGGAAAATACAAGTATTGGATCGGATTGATCGGGCGTAACTTACTCGATTACTAAAATTCTTCAAGGCAAAAACTCTGCCTCAAGCCTCAGTAAATTCCTATGATGCCGGGGATCTGATTCACCACGGACCGTTGTTCAATGGAAGCACACCATAGCTGCGTGATACATTTTGAATTTAGTTGGCACGATGGTGGAGAGTAAAGATGTCCATAAACAGCAGAGAATGTCTAAAGTTTGGGATCATTACATTCTTAAAAAGAAGAGAACAAGGTGCAATGTGTCTACTGCAAAGTAGACATGGATTCCACAGAGTACAACTTCAAAGATTCAGCATCTGAACCGAAAACATCCACTCCATGCTGTTTCACCAAGCGTTGCTGAAACAAGGTAACGTAGCTCTAAGCCTACACATTGATGTTCAATGATTTTAATCCCATACTGTATTGGTAGCGATGTCATGATGCGGTTTGACTAGATATGATGTTTAGCTTTGATGTTTTTAAATAGTGACTCTCTGACTTACAGCTTCAATACTGTCACTTCATGTGAAGATGATACAGACAATATACAAAAATTATATTTTAACACTAAGTCAAGATCACCTTCAAACATGCCACAATAATATTACATACATTTATATTAACTAAATTATTTATTATACAATTAAAAAATAACATTAACTTGACAATAGTTTTGGTCTATATTCTAAAGTTAGAGGGCAAAGGCACTGAATAACTCATTTATACTCACCAATGACCGTTAATACAGTTGATATTCTGCTAATACTGAAGCTGCTGCTGTTGATCTGTAGTTTATAAAGTCCAGAGTCTGTGGTTCTGGTGTTCATGATGGTCAGAGATCCAGTCTGATTGTCCAGCTTCAGTCTGTCTCTGAATCTCTCTTTTACACTCATCATCTGAACAGATCTTACTCTGATCTCCAGTGATTTCAGCAATGAGAGTCTCATTAAAATACCACTTCATCACATCATTTGGGCTTTTTATTACACCAGGATCTAAAGTAACAGATTCTCTCTCCTTCACTGACTTTGTCTTCATTTCATCTCGTTGAGCAGCAGAAACACCTGAAACACAAATCAATAGCTGCTGAAGGATCTTTTTTTGGAGGAAAACAAACTCAACAAGATAACGGATTAATCATAATACAAGAAAAAACTCGTCTAGTAAACAAGTATTCCATACTCTTTCTAGACTTTGACTAAAATGCTAAATTTCTCTATACGTTGTGCTTACATTGAACACATCCTGGACAGCTAAAACACAATAATTAACAAAATCAGATGCACATAAACAGATGATAAGAAAATGTGACCAGAGATGATTTCAGAGATTAGAAATGGAAATAATTCTGTTCTGTTTAATGATAAAAGAGGAGCTCTGAATGTCACTGTTATAATAAACATTTATAATCTGTTTCTAAATATTCCATGAAATGACTCACCATGAACAGAAACAATGAAGATCTTGTCTTAGCTGCCGTTGTTGATGATCTTTGGTTTATATTCTCAGAGTCTGTGATTCTGGTGTTTTTTGATGGTCAGAGATCCAGTCTGATTAACCTTCAGTCTGTCTCTGAATCTCTCTTTACACTCATCCTCCTGAACAGATTTCTCTCTTTTCTCCAATGATTTTTTGCGATTGGGGTGCGATTAAACCATCTCATCTTTCCTTGTTGATTCGGCTTCAATATTAGTGTGTAGAGTGACTGAATCTCCCTCCTTCACAGACACTGACTCTTCATCTGTACCAACACCAGACACGGCTGGAGGAGAACAAATGAACTTTAATTCAATCTGTGATAGTGGGACAAATTACACAACACCTAACTAAACACTGTGAACATGTTTCAGACATATTTCACTCACTGTCTGTAAAGATTGTATATTTAAATATTTCCAGTCTGAATTCATTTACAAGTGTAGTAGGCAGTCAAAACTAGACTTCTCATGTCTCTCCTGCTTCTCCATTATGAGGGTGAGATTTTGATCAGGTGTGGGGCTGGGCTTTAGAGATGAGGACCAATCAGGTAACAGTATCCCCACACCAGTTTCCTCCCATTTGTTCAGTTCTTTTAGGCATATGGTATTTAATGATTTATAAACACTATTTAATAGATTATTCTTCTAATAAAACATTTGCAATAGGTTTGTAAAAGGTGTTTTATTTCCATGTTTAACCTAAGATTGTGTTTTAATCTAAAGTTTTGACCAGCAGGCGTCACAAAACAGTCAGAATAGCTACATTTCACATTATAAAAAATGAGGTTGCTTACAATTTTTTACAGATGTTACTGATTTTGATAATGAACAATGTGCAATTCTAAGAGACAAAACATGAATATTACTATTAATATTTTCAGGCAACACAAACCGGTTTCTTGATTTGAAACAATATCACTCATTAGAACACACAGAAACAAATAAATATATAATAAAGCTTGTAAGAGTGGTTTCCGGCAGGAGTTCAGGCTGCAAGATTGCCAAAGGACTAAAGAAATGTCATCAGACCGATGGTATAAAACTGTACTTTTCTAGTCTATCACCACCCACTACCACGGAAATAACGCATTTAGAATAATTAAATGTGTGGGAGAGCATTGCTATTAAGTGAGTATATTGTATTACAATATGTAGCACTTCAGTGTTAATACTGAATCAAGACTAGTTCAGCATCAAGTTATAACTGAAATGGTTTTAGTAACAGTATTTTGTTGGTTACACTTGAAATGGTTACAAAATAGATGAATGATGGTAAAACATAGTTAACTGTACCTACAATTTTTGCTAGAAAAAAAGAAGGAAAAATACCATGCAAGTGTTTCAGAGCCGACAAAAGCTATGAAAAGAGTGACTGTTTATCTCACAGAGTAAGCGCAGCCTGTTGTCACCACTGGAACTACCAAAAACACAAACTCATTTTAACCTTTTCCAAGGCCCACGTATTTACAAAATATAGACTTCTGGGAATCCATACTCTGGTCCCAGGAGACCAAGTCAATCATTTGGATCAAAAAACATTTAAAATCTTCTGGTGTTGCTTGAGGGAGGGAGTACAGTGAGAAGTGCCTGGTCCCCACAGTGAGGTTCAGTTGTAGTGAAGCTCTTCTATGAGGATCTATGAGTGCTGAAGGTGTGAGGGGAGTTGCACTTTATCAATGCTGGCATGAATTCACACACATGTAGTATGTTGTATATAGCAGTATGTGAGTATTACATTGATAATAGTGATGATGATAGATGCCCCCTTCTTTACATTTGAGCCCCTGCACCTGAAGAAAGTCTGGTCATCTCTGTACATATTGGATTGATTTTAATGAACTTCAATGCACTTGGTGTGCAAGCAATAGGAAAATACAAGTATTGGATCGGATTCGTATGGTAACTTACTCGATTAACTCAATTACAAAAAAATTCTTCAAGGCAAAAAACTCTGCCTCGAAGCCTCGTTAAATTCTATGATCGCAGGGGATCTGATTCACACGGACCGTTGTTCAATGGAAGCACACCATGGGCGTGATACATTTTGAATTTAGTTGGACGATGGTGGAGAGTAAAGATGTCCATAAACAGCAGAGAATGTCTAAAGTTTGGGATCATTACATTCTTAAAAAGAGAGAACAAGGTGCAATGTGTCTACTGCAAAGTAGACCTGGCATTCCACAGCAGTACAACTTCAAAGATTCAGCATCTGAACCAGCATCATCGCGTTCAATTGCAAGCAGAGGTGTTTAAAGGGAGGGTGAAATGCTATTTCATGCATACTGAGTTTTTACACTGTTAAAGAGTTGGATTCCCATGCTAAACATGGACAAAGTTTCAAAAATTAAGTTTAGCGCTTGAAGGTGAGTATTTTTGTTCCAAAAATACTCCTTCGGTTAATCCAAGTTTCGAAAGTTTTTTTCCAGTATGGCTCTGTGTGGCCGTAAGATGGAGCCGGAATTTCCTTATAAGGGCACTTCTAGCTCGGAAGAGCTGGCAAGCTCCCATGTATAGCAGAGCAATGAGAGAGCACAGGCATTCACTGATCAGAGCGAGCGTCGCTGAAAAGTCACAAAAGAAGTGTGTTTTGGTTGCCAGGCAAGACAACCCTGCACAGATTACCAAAAGAGAAACAGCATTAAGGGACCAGTGGATGGAGTTTATTTTTACAGAGCATCAACAAAGTTGTGCAAGTGTTTGATGTTTGTTCCCTGCATTTCGAAGATGCTTGTTTTACAAACAAGGCCCAGTTTGACCTGGATTTGCGTGATCGTTTATTTCTTAAGGATAATGCAGTCCCAACAAAAAGGGTCAGGATCGTGGTTGGAGCCGCATGCGGTGAGTAAAACTGCTTCAAATATCTCTGCCTCCTTGTTAGTGCGTCAGCCTCCCATCGAGAACCGGTGTTCACCCGCTCGGGCCAGCTCGTGCTGCTGCTCTCCGTTCAGTTTCAGCCTTCACAGCTGTCACAGCTTCCAAACACTCTCAAGCAGTAAAGCCTACTCCCGCGTGATTCTTTAGCTCCCACCGCCACGCCTCCAGCTGGTCATGTTTTTCCGGAAAAATGTACAGACTATCTCTTATGAATATAATAAAACTAAAGACTTTTTTGGAGTTATGAAGGATGCAAGTACTACTCTATAGGTACTCAAGATTAACAGGATATTGAGTGAAAGCAGAGCACCCCCCTCCCTTTAAGTAACAAAGTACAAATCTAGTTATCTTAAGTAGAAATTTGGGGTATCTATACTTTACTGGAGTAATTATTTTTAGCCGACTTTTTACTTCTCCTTACATTTTCACACAATTATCTGTACTTTCTACTCTTACATTTTAAAAATAGGTTCGTTACTGCTATTTCGACTTTGTTTTCATTCCGTCTATTCATCATTTAAAAAATAAAAAATAAAAAACTATCCAGATAAATCAGCCCATCCGGATGAAGTGAATTTGATTGTGGTTGGATAGAAGTAAACATATACCATTCGACACTCCTATTGGTTTGTACGCTATCCATCGCACCTGCACATGACTAAAATCGTCACACTCCAGCAAGGACATAGCCAGATGTTGGGTTCGTTTATCAAAAATATATTTCTTAAAAGTTATTATTTCTCACTACTGGCTCATTTATCAAATGGTGCTTTCTCTCTTCCTCAAAATTAGCTACTGTAGGTTGTTACAGCAACACTAGACATAGCAGACGTATGTAGCAATACAAGGAAGCTATTAATCAAGAAGGTATTAGGATTATGAGTTATTTTTTATTTTATTTTATTTATTTATTTTGATTGGTTCACTTGGATTAATCATTCATTTTGACAGCACTAATGTTTATTGTATATAGACAACCATACAAGGGTAATTGTTACTAAAGCCTGCCCTGGGTACACCAATGTTCTTGTCCATTGCCCTCGCTTGATTCCTGCAGCTAAGCTTGGATCTACATTCCATTAAAGGTTACTGATGACATGCCTCTGAAGTTTGACTTCTTGCACCATTACAATACTTATAGGCAACTAGTCATCATATCTCTAGTATTTGCATTGTACTAAAGTGTGTTCATTTTTCAATGGGCATATATGTGGCTGAAACGGGTAGCCTAGTGCATCCCAAATTTTTCAACATGAACATTTTAATATAACATTATAGTCATTATGGCCTATGGCCTTTAGAAAATGTTTTATGAGGAGATGGGGTGGTGCACAATAGGCCCCTGTGGCTAAGCTTTGTTCTTAATGGCATTTTTTTTTGCTAACATTACTTTTACTTTTTATACTTTAAGTAGTTTTGAAACCAGTACTTTTAAACTTTTACTTTAGTAAAAGCTTGAGTTGATACTGTCTCTCACGCAGCTTAGTCAGACTAATCAGTGCAATGCATCTCATATGCTTAAACATTTATGTACCAACAATAATTTCAGCATGTATTCACTGTATACACCGGGACGGATGTTGTGACGCCGATTTTGAACGGATGCTTCACTAAAATGCACCAATGCAAGTGATGCAAACCAAATGCAGCGCTTCTATTGAAAATGAATGTATGTATTTCTGCCGTACCAAACTGTCAATGAAGAAACTGTTCTGACTGAGCTCACTCTTCCTCTCACGCTGACTGCACGCGCATTACACATACAAACACAAATACACACCTCTGTTGTTTTTTTTGTTTTTTTTAAATAAAAAGCCAAATGCTTGATCATTTTACAGCCACATTAGTTTCAGTTATGCATTATTTGTTTTGGTTGTTTAAAAAACACACAAAAAATTAGATAGGATGCACAAAAGATAGGTAGGATGCACAAAAACCTGAAGTCAAAATGCCCTGTGGTGAGTATCCTCATAAACAGTCTTATACAGCAGGGTTAAATAATAATAATTATATATATATATATATATATATATTTTTTTTTAACCCTCATGTGGTGTTCAAAACCCAATAACACCTGTGTGTTCCCGGTCAAAATGACCGCCCATAAAAAAAGCTTATAAATCACTCATTATACCATATTTTCACCCAATCTTGGATTCAATCTTTTGTCAACTTGTTCTCTTTCAATTAGGACTGGTTTTATATTTCTGTTTGCATCTGATTAATCATGGGCCTCATTTATCTGAGAGTAGGCATCTCATTTTTGAGTAAAACAAATAATTTATGAGTAAATTTGGAAATATGAAAAAAATTATGAAAAAAATGGCTACTGTTGATCACACTAGTCTACTCCAATGTTTCACCAGGAATTTTGTTTTGAAACTTTTGTTTTGTAAAAAAATATGGCACATAGTCACACTTGTGGTGTTCCCGTCAAAAATGACCGCCTATAAAAATAGCTTAGAAATCACTCATTATACCATATTTTCACCCAATCTTGGATTCAATCTTTTTGTCAACTTGTTCTCTTTCAATTAGGACTGGTTTTATATTTCTGTTTGCATCTGATTAATCGTGGGCCTCATTTATCTGAGAGTAGGCATCTCATTTTTTGAGTAAAACAAATAATTTATGAGTAAATTTGGAAATATGAAAAAAATTATGGAAAAAATGGCTACTGTTGATCACACTAATCTACTCTAATGTTTCACCAGGAATTTTGTTTTGAAACTTTTTGTTTTGTAAAAATAATGCACAAAGTCACACTTGTGGTGTTCCGGTCAAAATGACCGCCTATAAAAAATAGCTTAGAAATCACTCATTATACATATTTTCACCCAATCTTGATTCAATCTTTTTGTCAACTTGTTATCTTTCAATTAGGACTGGTTTTGCATTTAATTTTCAAACTATTTAATTTTAGGAGTCATTTATCCGAGCTTATGCACCTCAGTTTTGAGTGAAAAAGCATTATTTGTTAATAATTTTGTCAATATTGTGAAAAGGTGAAAAAAAGTTTCATCTGTTGATCCACACTAGCCTACTTTAATGTTTAACCAGGAATTTTTTTTAAATGCTTTTACTTTGTACAAAATGGCAACAAAGTCACATTGTGATGTTCCCGGTCAAAATGGCGACCATTGAAAGTGAATGTAGAGATTACAAAACACAGGCTTGTATTTTGAAATGCTTTAATTTTTCAGAAAAGGGGTGCACAGTAACACTTGTGCTGTTCCATGACAATACTGACCATTGTGACATACAAAAATAAACACATTAACGGTGTCATATAGAGAATACAAATCAAATACTGTTCATTTTCTTTCAGTTTTCCAAATTATGAACTAACCAAAATAAGAAACAGTGTGACGTCTCGTGTGAACTCATGCAAGTGACTAACAAAAGCATTTTTAAGGTAACTTGCAAATGGTCATTTTGTGTCACTTATGCACATGACTGACAACAGTATAATGTATGTGCCTTGCAAATGTGCACTCTGCATTTGAAACAGACAGTGCCTGTTTTCACATCTTTTGGGGCACACAAAGTGCATCTCTTTCGTTTCTCTCCTTTGCCTGTGCCAGCTGAAGGACCTGGTTTTGGTGTTTGTATGTCTCTCACCAATGTAGCAGAGGGCAGTGCTCTGGGTATATTTTGGCCTCTGTATCAGGGGGCTCACCATGGATTTTCCCAGCTCTTCTAGGAACAGCCTCCTCCTGAAGGTTTTCCTTGTGTAATACCTCAAAAAAGTTTTGTGTTTTA